>SCLH01001472.1:130291-217425 GCA_004367855.1 Oikopleura vanhoeffeni
TTTTTTTTTGCGGACACTACCCCCTTAAAAGTACTTCCGAACAACAATAATGATATTGGGTCTGCAAAATCTTATTTCCATCAAACAAGAATCATTTTCATGCAAAAATAGTTTAGTAAAATTGACGTTTCTACATAACCATTTTTAGTTAAAGTTTTACAAATGTAGTTTATGTTTGTGAAACAACCGGTAATCTCTGTGGTTAACCCTAATCTTTCACCTTAGAAATATTTCAGATAAAGCCCACACATTTCGTTGAAAAAAAAAGTTATAAATTTGCAAACTAGCAGTTTTTGTTAATCTCAAGTGATTTCCCACGAAAAAAACGATCATTTTTGTCATTTATTCAGATAAAAATATATACATATGTAATGTTTTCTCAAAGTCAAACATACAAGTTCGGCAAGTTCAAAACATACAAGTTCGGCTAAAATTCAATTAAGAAATACATGTATTCATTTTGAAAATAAATGAATTTGAAACACATTTTCGACCCTCACATGATTTTGAGGTTAAAGCAGTTACATATTTACTCGAAATTTAATATATATTTTAGCACCAGGAATTGGAATATGGTGCTGAATCAGCACTGCTGATTCATATGAAAAAATCATAACAAAATCTATATATCGAACATGATGCCTGAACGCATAAATTTTTTTCTTTGATAGCGAAATTTTCTTCAAACCATGAAATGCGTCATTATCACTTTTACGAAAACAGCTAAAATACTACCTACGCATTCAGGCGACCAAATTATTTCGATTTTGAAGTGAGTCTAGCATTTATTTTCACACAAAAATTCAAAACTCTACTCGTAGATTTCGCACTGTGAACTTGTTGAACTCAAAAGTATTAATAGCTTGAAATGAAGTATCAAAAGGTTCTTTTAATGCAATTATAATAGTTTTACTATTTTGATTTTGAATATCAGCAACGTTTCGCTTTCGCAGAGTTTATTGAAATTATTTTTAAACTATTTAATTGAAAATATATTTATCTTTGCAATATTTATACAAAATAATTGGTTTTTACGACATTGCTGATGTCACATTAGCCAACTTTATTAGAAATTCGTAACAAGTTACTAAAGTTTGTCAATACAATTGATCTGTTGACAAACAATCATGATTTTAAATCTACAAAAGCGCACCCGTAAATTAATTGTCTTCATCTATTCCCCAGTGAAATCGTACGATCACTGGCTGTACGTCTGTTTTACAGTATTATTTCGCTCATAAAATGTTTGCTGAAAATACGGTGGATGAAACGTTTTCAATAAAATGAGATGTCAAAGATTATACTAGACGATTGTTTCAATCGTGAAGTCATAATTTCTCCTATTTTTGTGGAAAAAATGTCTCGAAATGAAGCTCCGACCGTTTTGACATTTTTGGGTCATTTAAACAATGAGCCGATTAATTTTAACAGCATTGAAATTTTTATAAAACTTCAGTCTAGATGGCCAAAATTTGAGAAACTGACATCATGAAGTTGGAAACGAACGTCAAAGTATAATCTTCGATATCGATCATAATTGTATAGAGCCTCGTTATAAGGTAATAATCGACCAGAAATAGATTTTATAACTTTAAAACTCAGAATTTGAAAAAATCGGATAAGGTTGATAACGTATTATAAGGTGAATGCTAAATGGCACGGCAGAAACTACCAATTACAGCCCATTTCACATGAGGCGAGCAAGTTCCGAACTGTGACCGAACGTGTGACCGAACACGATAATCAGAATAAACTGACTCAAAATGGACCGGAAATTGTATTAATTATATTCAATATCAAAAAATTTTAACCAAAATTTAATTTCCAAATACTTACTTTCAACTCTGATATTAGTTTTATTTATTTTGTATATTTATTGCGAATTAATAATTCGGAATTATTCATTCCTCGGTGTGAAAATGTTAAACAAAAACATATTTGAAGTCGAAAAAATTAAAAACATGTATTTTTAACACTTATTTTTTTGGCACCCCTTTATCACTTTTTGCTTAGATTGCGTAGCCACAACGTTAAAAACACACGTTAAAAGTAGTAGTGGCTACGCAATCTAAGCAAAAAGTGCTAAAGGGATATGGTCGCTCATTTTGTGTTCAAAAACCATGTTTTTAATTATTTTACTTAAGCATTTTCGACTGCAAATTTCTTGTTTCCGTTTTTTAACTGTTCGATGATTCGAAATTGATAGAAAAAATTAATATAAAATAATAATTTTATTCTCTTATTTTTAATTCAAAATTTTATTCGTGAATAAAGATAATTTTACGAT
Organism: Oikopleura vanhoeffeni; assembly: GCA_004367855.1. Classification (NCBI taxonomy): domain Eukaryota; kingdom Metazoa; phylum Chordata; class Appendicularia; order Copelata; family Oikopleuridae; genus Oikopleura; species Oikopleura vanhoeffeni. The sequence continues at coordinate 132,579 of SCLH01001472.1, forward strand.
AAAATTTGTAGAGTCATTTGTAAAAAAATATGGTTAAATTTTTATGAAAAAAAAGTTTTATATAAATCAAAAAATCGCAAGAAAAATTCTACATTTTCTGATTTGATATTTTATTCAACATCATCTTTCCATAAACTAGAGAACATAATCTTTAAATAATGATTGAAATTAAATATGGGGATGAAACAAATCTGAAAAAGATGTGAAAACTTACCAATAGTCGAGTGTTTGAGCTTGAGCTCTGGTTTGGGGTTCCCTCTTGCCTCACAAATGGCTTTATTTCCTTTTATATATCCATTTATGTAGTTTGGACCAACTGAATACATTTGATTATTAAATTTTAACTTTTATTTCGCTTTTGAGTGTTTTCAAATTATACAAATTAAAATGGTTACAAAAAATTTACTGAAATTGCGACTTAGTTTCAAACGAACTAATTCGTACTATTCGTTTCCATTTATAGATTGAGTCACATAAGATTTTTTAATATCTGTATATTATTTTGTCTGTCAGACAGACTTCAATACGGTTATTAATTGTCTAATTAGCTTTTCGGTAGGTTCTATATCAAATAATTATTTCCACTTATAAAGAAAGTTATTGTCCCCGAAAAGCGTTGCCGAAAAAACTATATCGATTACGGGGCCCTCTGGTCGTTTTTTGCCACTTTTTCAGTCAAAATTTTTATATGATTCGGCTTTTGAAAACGACTCATCCTATTATGTTTTTCGATAGCTCAAACTGAGCACAATTATCTAGTGAATAATAAAATAATTATAAATTGGACAGAATCGGACCATTTTTCCGTTTTTTTTCTGAGATTACTGAATTTTTTTAATTGTTAGTTTTTGTTTAAAAAAATAGGAAACAATGGCCTGATTCGGACCATTTTTTCCAATTTATTTTTCTTCAAATATTTGTGCTCAGTTTAAGCTATCTAAAAACTCAATCAGATGAGTCGTTTTCAAAGGCCAAATTAAATAAAAATTTTGGCTGCAAAAGTGGCAAAAAATGACCCGTAATTGATATATAATTTGATAGGGCAAAAAACAATTGGTGGCAGTTTTTCGGCTGTGATGTGTGGTTCTCTCACTAGAGAGCGCCAAATCGTTCTCTGTCCCATTTAGTTAAAAGTGATTTTTCAACCACCTTTTTTAGCGGAAAACTTCCTCCTTAAATTGAATAGCTTTAACTACCGCCTTAATATATCAATGAATATTAGTTAATGTTATAATTTTAATTATTTCTGTAATTATCAGAAACCAATATACGCGAACATGTACGTATATGATCGACCAAAGAAACAATTATAAGATATAGAACGAATTAAAAATCAATTATACATAGCTCAGCAATTTAAAACATTTATTGATAAATAATGAGGACAGTATTTTTCCGACAAGCAAATAACTGTCATATTTCATGTTTCTCGGATTTTGATGCGGAAAATATACAACTTAATGAAAAACATATTGGTCATGGGTGCTCCTCGCACATATATTAGCTAGTTTTTAGCTAACATTTTTCTATATTTCGGCTTTTAAAAACGACTTATCCGATTAAGTCCTAAAGATGGCTCAAACTGAGCACAACTATTCAGAGAAAAATATATTGAAGAAATGGTCCGAATCAGTCCATTGTTTCCATTCTCATTAACAAAGAGTGATAACTGAACAATTTCAGTAATCTTACTGGAAAATCAAAAAATGGTTGGACAATTTTTCCAACTTTATTATTCACTTAATATTTTTGCTTAGTTTCAGCTATCTAAGAACTTAATCGGATAAGTCGTTTTCAAAAGCCGAATTATATAAAAATGTTGGCTGAAAAATAGCTGATATGTGCCAGAAGCACCCGTAATCCATATATTGCAATATATATATTCACAATCGGCTTCAAAAAATACTGAAATCTCAACCGAAATGGACTATTCTGATTAATTCAATTTTTGACCAATCAGAATTTGGCTAAAAATTCAAATTCGACTTACCCATTGGTAATTTTGCAGTTATTTTGCCATTATCTATGAAGAATGAAATGGTTTCCGGAAGCGGATATTTGTCATCGTTTGGATATAAAACATTGAGACTTTTTCCATCGATTTTCAGGTTATTTTGTAAAACAATTTGTTCCAAGTAATTGTCACCTGTATATGTAGTAGTGAAGTTTGTAGGTGGATATTTTTCAACATTCCCACTAAAATAAATTTTATTAAAATTGACGCCGAAAATCAGATGTTTTGTAAGCTTTCAGTCGAAAAACGAAGCTTTTTGATATATTTTGGATTTCAATAAATATGTTTCAGTCCCCGGTAAAATGTCTTGCTGTAGCCAATTTGGTGTGTACTAATAAACTCGTGATAAACATAGGCGGCTTTGCAGTATATTTTTTAGTATACTTTTGTTTAATTAGAGGAATAGGTACATAAATTAGGGCGTTCGTTGTTTCATAAACAAAACGCTAAGTTGGAAGTTCTGACTTGGAAGAAAAATTCAGTAACTTTTTTGGTGTTTTGAGACATCATAATAAATTATCACTATCCTGAAGATGCTAATAAAAAGCGAAACGTTGATTAAAATTATTGTTAATTATTAACAATTTCAAATAAATAATTTGTTTTTCAATTCATAAATAATTTTTCACGATATTAAGAAATTAAAAACTCAAAAAAACACTTAAAATTTATTATGGCTCTCACATGTTGTATCGCCATAATTTGGGTTATACAATTTTTTACCATTTGGTTAATTGACTAACTCTAGTACGACCGCATTAAGGAATAAGTTGCATTCCGCGATCTTCCTGTCGTGGGCGTAGCTAGTTGTTTTGTATAACCGGCCAATGAGTGAACGCGCATGTTTTTCTTGTTTATATTTATTCAGTGATTTGTTGTAACAATAAGTTATACAGTTTTGAAGTATTGTGCATTAAAAGATTTTAACGATTTATTTATCTTCATATGTTAAAAAAAACACACAAAAAATGATAATATAATTCGATTGGCTCTAAAATTTAAAACTGGCCAGTTTAAATGTGTCATATAAATGTACGATATGTGATGTTGTTTATAGCGAGGGAAGCTCTCCATTTTTTATAGGCCTCACAGGTGACAGCCCAAATATGATATAAAGAATATTATATACTTCAAGTATACGTAATGCTGCTATTTTCAAGCAATTGAATTCGAAAACATGAAACTCAAACATTTAAATTTATTTAAGAATAACCGAGTGTTAGATTAAAATATCTCACCACCATGGTTCAAAAAAATTTGTTGAAATTTTTAATTATCGTTTTGTTGCATACCTGGGATGCATACCAGTGATTTTATGGGATGGACCATACCGTATGGTCCTAACGCGTAGGTGGTTCCTATTTTTCTGCAGTTATTATGTATAAAAATGCACCAAATCAATCGTTTATGTTTTAAAAGCACAAACAAACCCAAATGAGAAAAAAAAAAAATTTCGAAAATTTTGAGTTTTTCGATTTTTCTCAAAATTATGTTCAAAATTAACGTTTGTGTCATTTGACCACTAAAACTTCAAAACATCGGTTGACGTTAGCCAACTTCCTCTCTTCAGTGTTTTCCCAGCTTTCTTTTGAGCCTACGTTCGAAAAAATCGAAGCACATTTTTTTTCGGAAATTTTTTCACGTGACCTTGAAAAAATTCATATTTTTTGGTTGGGGGCCGAAATTTGACAAAAATCCACCTACAAAGTTGTTGTTGTTAAGAGCTAGCTTTGCAAAATTTGAGTAAATTTTGAAATTTAACCTAGGAGGAGATAGATTTTCCGATGAACAAAACTGCTGACTGTATTTAATTTGTGTAACATAAAATATGTTAAACAGAAAACTTTTTTCATTTCTTCGACATTTAACCACAAAATAATCAAATTTAATCTGCAATGTAGCTTTCTAAGGCAAAAGTATAGAGGGTGCGCCCCACTGGAAACTTTTTTAGGTTGGTAAGTGTTCCAGTCAGGGAGCGATGACTGTAATAATACTATAATTTTTGCGAACTAGTTTGCCATACATATAAATATTCATTTTCTAATGTATCACTGAATAAAATTGCAACGAAACAACAGGACATGTCTTTATTTTGAAGCAAAGATATCAATCAAGTGAGAGGTACCCACTTGACCATGTCAAATTGAGTTTAAAAAGTTGTAAATATAAAATTTATTGTTTTCAGCGGGTTTGCTAGTACACTACAAAAATACGGTTAAATAAGGCTCTGCGTTCAATAATTCGTAAAGCTGTTTGCGAAACACCGTTGGCCTTGTTAACGAATGAGTGGACAGGGTAACGGTTTCTACCTGTCCGGTATCAGTCATACACTGTGTCAAGAATCGAACCAAAGCTTTGGCCAAGTGTCGTAGTTATAACGCTTGTTCTTTACTATTAAGCTAATGGTGTAAAAAGTTAATTGAAATATATCAGTCGAGCCTATGGTCCAAGCGTCATCACACAGTGGTATAAGGGGATATCCCTTTATTGCCCTCTCCCAAAGATTTGGTCCCTCAAAAACACGGGGTGAAAGAATGACGCGTCATTTGAAAACGAGTCATCCAATTCAGTTCTAGATAGCTCAAACTGAGCACAATTATCTAATTACTGAAATTATTTAATTATTAGTTTTTGTTAAAAAATCGAAACAAAGGTCTGAGAAAAAAATAGAAACAATGGTCTTATTCGACCAATTTTTATTTTGTATTATTCACTAGATATTTCTGCACAGTTTGAGGATCAAAGAACCTAATCGGCTAAGTCGTTTTGAAAACCCCGTTGTTTCTCCACCCCCTGTTGTTGAGGGACCAAATCTTTGGGAGAGGGCAATAAGGGAATATCCTTTTATCACACTTTGCTTAGAATGTGTAGCCTCGTCGATTTTTCTATGTAATTCTTCTATGATTCTCCATTTGGCTACGCATTCTAAGCAAAGTGTGATAAAGGGATATCTGTGGTAGATTAGACGCGAAATGTTTTTTCGAAGAATATGATCAGCAAAAGATACAATTAAAATTTCGGGACAAAAATTTATTAATGACTGCAAAAACAGAATGAGACAGTTGAAAACATTAAATCAAAATAAGCAATCCGTTTTTGCCCAAAATATTTTATTTTGAAAGATTGACTGCTGATTTCAATGACCCTATTGTGAGACTTAAAATAAGCAATTTTTCATCGAAAATATTTAAGAAAGATAAAATTTATGTCAAAATAAATAATGAATGATTACTAAAACGTTTAAAAAATTCACTAAAATAAAATTAAATAAAAAGTAAATTTTACTTAAATATAATTAACTAAAGATTATTTAACTACTGTAAAAAATAAAACAATTTTTCTCAAATTTTTATTTTCGAAATTTTATACCTAATAATTGTTTGAATCCGGGTCACCAAAATCGAACCTTCGAAGAAGGTTTTTTGAAAGGAAATCTCGACTGTCTCCTCATCTCACCATTCACATCACATGATTGTACATGTAGTAAAAAATTTGCAAATTTCTGTTAGTAAGACGTTATTCATAAATAAAGTTTAATATGAAAAATATGCTTAAATTCAATTTAGTCAGAAAAAATTGGATTTGTTAATTCATTTTTCTGGCCACTCAAGGGCTGACAAATTTTCTTGTCCTTTGAATCAGTTTCTTTTGGGTTATTCACCCTGTAAGCTCAAAAAAATTGGGTCAACTGCTATGTTTGTCAGAAAGTTTGCCGTTCGCTCTCTTACAATGAGCGAGCGGCATCCACGTGAAAAAATGACATACGTATATTCCTCATCGATAATAACCGCCTATTCTGCGAACATGAAGTTTTTTAATTGTTTCAAGAGATCTGGACGAGTAGTTTAAGGAGATTGACGATTGTTATAATGCTTCAAATCACAAAGCGTTCTCGGAATTTCTCAAGTAGTTCAATGAGGACGTACACATTTTCAACAATAAAAACTACAGTAAGATAATAACAAATAGATTTGCTCAAATATGGAAAATTTGGTCACGCAACAAGTGATAGTCAACTGTTGACTGTCAACACTTTTACAATAATATCTCCAAGTTTTATTTTCACTGTGAAAATTTTACATAATTACAGTGGGTGACGAATAAAAAACAGCTTTCAAACCGCGACTTAAGTCCAAAAGTCAAATAATAGCCACAATAAAAGTTTTCACGTGATTTTTTCAATAAAATTGCTCATTGCAAAAAAACAATTGATTCTTCTTGATGAAAAAATTAAAAAAAAACTTCCATACACCGGCTGAAGTTTCAAGTACCGTCCAAAAGTGAGTTGTTAAAAAATGAGACTTTTAAAAGATTAGCTGATTCAATCCGTTGAAATTCTATATCTTTCAATTTGTAAAAATAGAGCATATAACTTATTAATAAAAGCGGGTATTACTAATTGGGCTCTCAAAGCCGTTAAATAAAATTTAAATTGTAAAGGTGGTTTTCGCAGATATAATTAGTGCATTTTATAGAAAAACTACATTTTTATTAAGCTTTCGATTTCAAATCAATCTCAGAATGTGCGAATAAAGTAAAATAACTTTGAGTCAGATTTTTCGCAGGTATGACATCGTTTTAATTTGGCAATGAGTAGGCCTCGAAGATTGCCAAATTAAAACGCCAAATTAAAACGATGTCCATACCTGCGAAAAAATCGACTCAAAAAGTTATTTTTACTTTATTCGGCACATTCTGAAGATGATTTTTGAAAAAATCGAAGCTTAGATAAAAATGTAGTTTTTCTATAAAAGTGCAATAATAATATCTCGAAACACCTTACAATTTTAAAAAATTGAAAGAGATACTGTTGAGACGATATGAGAAGATTTATCGTCCGGTTACATCGTTCAAAATGGCCACAAGCATTTCCTCCACAGAATGCTCCAAAAACAGAAAATTTCCCAATTTCACATTGGATACAACCAAAGATGGCAACAGCTGAATTTAAATCCAACACAAATTAAGACTATCGGGCTGACCAATTAAATCGTTCAATTAGAAGACCATTAGAGAAAAACGAAATTAAAAACGATTTACAATCACCTTATTTCAGTGTTTAAGTACCTTATTCATCAAATAACAACTTTAAAAGTACAACGTAGAAAATAATAAAAACAAAAAATATATTATTTGGAAAAAAGTAATGACGCAACGTAGAAAAACGTAAACTAGATTTACTAATAACAAATCCAAATAGTATAGAAAATGTTGCAAAGTGCTGAAATTAATGTAAATTAATTTCACAAACAAATTAATAAAATAATTCCCACTAAATTAAAAAAATCATTTCTTTAGGAATAAAAAATCCAATCGGGAGGTAAGAGCATCCAAAAAACAATATCTAAATAAAATTGAGGCTTTCTACTGCGCAATTGGCTAAAAATATGCTCATGAAATCAGATTGATTGTTTTAAGATGGCAGAAATTCGGTCACTATTATTTAGAGAAATCAAACTAAACTAAATGTACACCCCCACTAACGACGCTCAAGAGTTAACACTTACTTAAATCACCTAAAATGGATATAAATCATTTTCAAATAGATAAAAGTAAGGATTTGCTATTTTGAAGCATTGAAGACTATTCCATTAAATTAAATTCAATTTCAGCCGCGGACAAAATTTTTAAACTCTCCTCTGAATCCTCTACAAAGACTATTAAATTTCGCGCGGTCATTCATAAAACTAAAACGCATATCTAAGTATAAGTGACCATCGTTTACTAACTACCATATGAAAGTATAAAAAAGGGTTTGGCAATTTGAAAGTAAAAAAAACCAGGGCATGCTTTACGTGCCGAATAATAAGTTCACTATTTTCTATGACGTCAAGGTGCCGGAAATTTTATATTGTTTGAACATAATAAAGCCCTTGTCAAAAATGTGTGTTTCAGCTACAAGTACAAAAATGTTACTGATAATTTTAAAAAATCGCAATCGAAATTACAAAATTTCACGAAGTAATAACTATCGATGCTGTTTCATTGTTTTACTAAGTAATAGAATGTCCCTAGAGTTGTAGACCACATTATAGATTTAAATCTATGTAAGATCCTGAAAATATATTTTCGGATAATATTTTAGGTTCTTTCGCCTCCGATGATATTTTCAAAAATTTTCTTATGGGATGTACTTCTTAAATTTTAACAGTTTTTAAACATTAAACGGTTTTTTATCGTCAACGACAAGGCTATCAATGGGTGGTAAATTATCACCAGATTAGCCAACATTTTGTTAAACATGCCTCGAATTAGAAATTATAAAAAAAATACTTGGATAAAAAAAACAGTTCTTTTTAAAATTGTAGATATGTCGTGCTGGGTTTTTACTGCGTACGTAAACGATATAAAAATATTATTTTTATCAGAAATGAATAATTTCGAATCCTTTCTTAAAATTTATCATTCAGATGAAATGTAAATAATTCCTATCAATATTTAGACACTAAGTAATTTTTTGAACGATGATACAAACTCGAACTTCAACAGTTCCATAAACCTGAAAAATGTAGTTTTAAATTACAAAAGAGCTTATCCCCGTTACAATACAAAACTCATGTTAATCAGGAGAATTTTTTCGAGCAAAACATTGCACTTCCACGATACTAACCTTGACTTGCTTTGACCCAAGTTAAACAAGATTAATTAATAATCTTCCATCCTTTAAGAGGTGATTAATAAACACATTACAGAAATCAAAAATAGAAATTTTGGACCTAATCCAAATAAACAAGTTAGAGAAGCAGATAGAAATAATCCTGATTAAAATTTCATTCATTGGACTTTAGCCTACATAGTAACATGTGCAGCAAAATCGCATCTAACTTGAAAAATAACAAAAAGTACACACCCTAATTAATCGATCTGAATTCATTTTAAAACAATGCACCCTGGAAATATTATTGTCTGCCATAGGCTTTAAACCACTAAACCCCTAAGTTAAAGCACCAATAGTGTGTATTTGTTCACATGTGATTGTATAACAGAGAAACCTAATGTTGGACAAACTTCTAAAATTTTGAAAAAGTAGAGTTTTCCAACATGGAAATAGAAACATCACATATAAATAAGCACATAACTGAATGTTACACAATATAGAAGAGCTCTAGAAAATACTTATGGGTACCGATCCGAACGATACCCAATGTCGAAATTTTCTATTTAAATCATTTTTAAATGTTAAAGTCGAATCTCACTAATTGGTTACGAAAAGGAACTTCTTATGAAGGTATGTGTATAACACAACTTCTACCCTACTCTTAACAAACAACAAAAATTTAGGACAGCAAATATGCTCTGTGTTTTGTATAAAAACCAAACTTACTGATTTTGCAGCAATTCGAATAGTAGGCCTTTAATTTGGCAATTTCGAGGCCTACTATTGCCAATAAAACGATGTATACCTGCGAAAAATCTGACTCAAAAGTTATTTTACTTTATTCGCACATTTCTGAAGATGATTTGAAAAAATCGAAAGCTTAATAAAAAATGTCGGTTTCTTATAAAAATGCAAATATAATTTAAGTACAACGAATTGACTCATAGTCTCGACGCTACTTTAAAGCCCAAGCGTCCTTTTTTTAATTTCATTTCTGATTACTGTAAATATTCAAATAAATTCAGCTTTCCGATTAGGTTGCTAACTGCAAAATATACGGTTTTTAACGGTACAATTATACGGTATGTACGCCGAAATGTAATTCTATCCTGAAAAACAATAAAACCTCTTAATTTTTGACGAATCTGGAATCCAGATTCTGACGTAAGATTTTCCGAAATAATACTCCAAATTTGGTGGATTATTTTTACACGACGATTTTTTTGATAAAATTATAATTTGCCATTCCGGCTTTTATGAACATAAAATAGCTTCTTAATATTATAGCTGTTTGTTAAGAGGGTCGTGGTTTAATTGACATACTCCCGATAAAAATAAGTCAACGGGCGTGTATCAACGTAAACATCATTAGGCTTTTGTTGCACAGGTCGTTAAAAGGTTTTTAATTACCGAAAACCATAATGAGATAACAAAGTGGTGTTTTGAATTTTATATAAAGGGTCAGTTTGGCGAGTTTTTAGATGAAATTCGTAATTTATGATAGCCATAGTTCCATTTTATCCTCATGGTAAGCTTAGACTCGTCCTTACAGATTTAATTCAAGAAATTTTTAATTATCTTTGCCACTTTAGTTTCTTTCATTAAAACCTTTTTAGAAAGACCTCAAATATTTAGTTGTACATGCGTTTATTCTAAAATTAAAATATAATGAAAACGTAATATATATGCTTAAAACGGAATGCATATATTTGATTGTTGAACCCCTAAAATAAAAAATATTTTTTTTAACTCGAAAATAAGATTTCACATTCATGGGTAAATTAACATCTTTCCAATATATCGATTGTTTTTAATGACGACTTGGAATAGCTAGTTTAGCCAAAAGTTTACTCGGCTATTCGAAACATTCCGACTAAGGTTGAAACTAAGGCAGAAATACTTAGTAATAAAAATACAACTAAAGTTGGTCCGAATCATTTTTTTGATATTGTTGTCGAGATACCTGGAAATGTGTTTTATTTATTCATTGTTTGTTCTTCTACAAATATTTGAATACAATGTCACTCGACCATTTTTTAAATTTATTTAGTCTTGAAAGTTTGAGTAGTCTCTGCTTAGTTTGGAGCTATCTAAGGCTATCGGAGAGTCCGTTTTCAAAGTCATTATTACAAATTTTGAACTAAAAAACTTATCTAATATGTTCCAGGGGAGTCGAAGACCCTAAGTAGTATCTTTGTCTTTTCTTGATTTTCACGAATTATTTTCGATTGATTGTGAAAGAAATACCAAAGAAATGGAATTTTATTGAAAATTAACGCTACAAAAACCAAATACTTCAAAAATGTTCCGACTGACCCTTTAATTACGGCTGAAAGTGACGTGGAGTGAAATCGTTCAACGTGTCCTTTTTTACTAGTTTTTTAAGCCAATTGTGCTTATTTAATTCGTTTTTAAAAACAACTTATCCGGATAACATTCTGTAGCTCAAACTGAGCACAAATATTTGTAAAAATGAAATAAAAAAATAATAAAGTCATCGGATGAATTAATTTTAATATCTTTTCTGATTACAAAGTTAATTCTGTTTTTTCTTAAAAAATGTGGTGACAATTGTCGGATTCGGACAATTTTTTTAAAATTCAATTTATTAACCAGAATTTTGCTCGTGTTTAAGCTATCTAAGGATTTCAATCGGATGATGTGGTTAGAAAGCGAATTATATAAATTTGGCTAAAAATCTAGTAAAAAAGGACCAGGGAAGCCCAAGTAATTGATTAAGTCATAATAATTGAATGAAATTAATCAACAGTTATTCAGGTTCGATGGTCGCTACCAATGAAGACCGTTACGAACAGCCTAGCAAATGAATGGATTCAATTCTTTGTGATTTTGTAACTTATAATCAATCGGCTTCGATAGGAAGAATCCTGTTGGAATTTTGGCCGGAATCGATATCTCAAATATGATAGTATAGTTTCTGGGATTAAAAAATAGTGCCCGAAACAACTTGGTAAGCTAGGCTGGCGTGACTTTTTTTTAAATCTTTACCATATTGGGTCCAAATTACTCGGTGGATTGTGGAAAGAATTCTTTTGAGCAATAAAATATCCAAATGGAAAAAGAATCACACAAAATATTTGTGACGACTTATCAACATCGTGAAAAATTCTTAATCAAATAATTCTTGTGAAAATATCAAAATTTTTTTTCAAAAAATTCTGGCAAACTATAAAAAATAACTCAGTAAATAAGATAACTTACTGCTTCACAAGTATATGACTCAATATACTTGAAGCAGTATGTTTATCTGTATTTACTGAGTCATAATAATTGATATAAATATCATATCATAAAGTATGAGCTTCAATGAGATTCGAATCGAACCTTATGAATTATAACATTAAGAACGATAGTAGCGCTTTCGAGCCTTATCCCTGCTACTGTAAATGAAGGGATTGTTTGATTTTAATGATAATTCATCAGGTGTCGAGTTCGAAATCTCATTGAACCACATATACTCGGCAGATATTGATCTGGTATTTTCTGAGTTATTTCTGTATAACGGTTGTTTATTTATAATCATATTATATTTGCAACCAATTAGTAGTATAAAAACTATTATAAATGTAGGGAGTGCTTTGCACTGAAAATCATTGTGTGAATAACTAGATTATGTTGACAGTCGATTAAATACTTGCAGTTCACACGATTTCATGAGTTTATAATATTTAAAGAGATGCTGAATTTTTGCAGATTTCGAGGCATTGGCGCAGTGTAGACGCGTCAAGTTGTGATAAATGGGCAAGTATAATTCCGCATAAAACCTCATCGGAAAATTAGAGTTCTGCCATTTTGAGAAAATTTATGAATGTTCCTGTTTTGATATTGATTTCAATATTATTGTTATTGTATTTAACATAAATTAACAAAATAGATGTTCAGGGTTTCATGGGGTTTTTTTATATAAATTGTATATATCGATTATTCGTTGTCCTACATTTCTACAGGTAAGGGCGCCCTTATTTCAACCACTAAAAATATGTTAATAAATACTTTTTATAATCAAAATTTTCGTTTTTTCAATTTTTAATTATGTCAATTAGATAAAAAAAATAATTACTCAGTTATTACCAGTGGTCACTGACCAACAATACGCGACTATATAGCTTTCGAAAGTTGAGGACAATTGTATAATGCTATTAATCAAATCAAATTCGTTTTTAATTTTTCTTTATTTAAATAAAGAAATAATTTTTCTGATTAATTTTTTTTTTATTTAAAATGAATAAGTATGGCTTCATTTCAAATTATGATGTGTTTTGTTATAGTTGTTCAACCTGCTTAATTTTATCTCTCAAGTACTGCCTGTTGTCGAGGGCTTTAACTATAAGCGGACGTTTTTTGAAAATTTTATAAAACGTCCGTTAGACGCACAAAAGAAACGTCCGCTTTAGATTTTCAATCCTGCTTTTTGTTCGATTGAACCTAAATTTTTTCGCGTTTATCCCTTATTATGGACTTTTCCTAATTTTAAGAATTTGTCACGTCATTATCTTAATGGTTTTTGATAGAAATTCATAGATGAAATCATGTAAAAGACTCAAACGTCGCTTAGACGCCACGAAAATTTTGAAATTTGAAAAAAATGTTCGTAGTTTTTCGCCAAAAAAATAATAGTCTTCGTCTTTAGAACACCGTCGCGCTTAACAGTATGACAGTAATTTATTTAGATTAAAAAAGAATAAATTATGATGACAATAAATTTGATTATTTGAATTAATTTTTTGTTTTGTTTGAATGTGTGAAGATTGCATTTGTCTTTTGTAACTGGTGGTTTATTTTTTGAAAAATTCATTAAAATTTTTTTTAATCAGTCCTTTATTAACTTATCGGATTTAAACTGTATCTTCGATATTAAAATATTATTCCTCCTGTAATCAAAGGGTGCCGTTTATTGGCACAAAACTTCATTCAGATGTTCATCATTAGTTCATGTACAATTTGCATCGAATTTAATAAATTAAGATTTTGAAAAAATCTCGGTTGTTTCTGGAGAAAGTTTTAGAAAAAACAATATTCGTTGTAAGATATAAATAATATTAAAAGAGGTTACTATAAAATATCTACACAAAATTGTTCTGGATTTTTAAGATTGAATCTCATAAATTCGACAAAGTAACTTTGGAGCATGTACGGAATTAAATATTATTTTCTTAAATTTAGTGATGTACGGGGTTGTTTTGAAATGCTGAGTACACAGGTTAATATATTCTGAATATAATGAATTTAATTGCAAAGTTTGCCTTTTTCCTTAGGCAGGCTTGACTGAACTTGGTAGACTAATCAACAAATTCTTATATCTGACTAACCCATAACCATGAACATGACCCGTTACCTTATTCAATCGTAAGTACATATGTTCGCAACATTCTTTCAAAACATCGGTCTTTTTCTGGCACTCAATCTTGCGATAAATTTTATAAATTTCGAGTCCAGAATGATTAGACGGGAAGATTTATAAAAAATTAACGCAACAATTTTTTGACAAGAATTTTTTTAACAGGATATTTTTCAGCAAAAACTTTTTTTTAAATAAAAAGTTCTGTAAACGAACATCTTTACGAATTTGTTAACAACCATACGTTTGTTATTTAATGCTTTAAACAAAACAGGTTTATCTTCATGTTTTGCCTTTAATTGCATTCATATTTTTAAATTAAACGAAATGAAAATTATTCCGGAAAACACTTAAAAATTGTTTTGTAACTTTTTGTTAATAAATGCTGTTGGTCAAAATTTGTTTTGTGAGTAAATATTTTTCGCTTTTGCAAAGTAAGTAAATGAGCGAATAAAGGTCCTTGGCCTTATTTTTTATTTCAGCTACACTTTTTTTGTCAATAAGAAATTATTTGTCGCCTCAGGTTAAAACACCATTTTCTGGCTAGCCTTCCCAACTTTCACCTAGAACTTGAAGTCATGATATTTATATTTTAAGAAACAATTATTTCTTAAATTAGCGGCTAGTTAGACACAGTGCAAGGACATTCAGACACTACGTCGCGACTATACATCCTCATCGGTGCGACCAGTTTTTGCCTAGGTTATCCGTACTTATCGCTTTTATCTAATGATACAGGGTGGCCGATATAGTGCCGAAAAAAACCTAAGCCAATTTTCAAGCCTTGTTCAGCTTAATTTCAGCGGTGGGCGTTCTAGCTTTTCATAAACAGAGATTACCGTCGAGCGCGTCGTCATGAAATGACTCATAATTGCAAGATTGAATTTTCAACGTCTCTTTTTTGATAATTTTATGATAAAAATTGAAAAGCGTTTTCAAATTATGGACGTCCATTCCGACGCAGCACTGTCCACATTTTTGAACGAAAATTTATTTCTTTTCCGCATTTTCGCCGAAAGTGGCTATATCGCCGATTTTCTTTCGGAAAAATCTTTTAGCGAAATATCGCCCACTGTAATCAGATTTTTCTCGCCGCTCACCAGCCAAATTGCGGCAAAACGATGCCCGAGCCCAAAAAAATCCTTGCTCAATCGAGATAACAGAAAAGGTTCTGTCAGGTTTTTTAAGATAATTTTTTTTAGCTTACGAATGAGAAATATGCTTTTTTGTCATCTTGATTGATATTGCAATCATCTGATTTGGAGAACAAGGTTTTTTGAAGATAGAGATTAACTTTACAGTCTTTGGCCAATTGGAGTCGGAAAAAAGGCAAAAATATTTTCACAGGATTTCGATCTTTTTTGCTCCTTGAATCTAATAAATATTTGAACTTTTGTGTATATTTACATCGCATTGAAGCAGGATCGACATCTAGAATGATTTCTATATTTGTTATTTTGCCACATCTCCTTTAGATGAACTGGCCGAGTAATGCTCGCTTCAACGACGGACGGCGCATTTCCTTTTAAATGTTTTAAAGACTGCAAACTTCAAAAAACCGAAGGGAAATTTTCATGGATCGAATCTGGTCTCAAAATTGAATTTGGTTCACCAAGAGTATGAAGTTTTAATTTACTCATATCCTTTTCTCAACGGAATGCTCCATCTCAAAAACGGATAACCTATCTCTATAGCGCGTGTTCGAATTCCACTGATGTTGTCTGTGATTGTCTTAGTGATTGCTTGAGTGATTACACGCCGATGCAAATTAGCGGTCGCAATATCAGCTACCCTTGCTAATCATAATCAGACAATCACTTAGACGAACATCAGTGGATTCGAACACGCGCTATAGAGATAGTAAACGTTTTTGAGATGGTGTTCCGTTGGGGAAAATGGATATTTTATATTTCTATAATAAAAACTTGATTCAAATAAGCAATCATCGTAAAATATTTTGTCTGGCTTTTTTCTTTTTGAATAATTTATAATAAATTTTTTATAACGACAAGATCGACAAATTTGAACAATCAAGACTTTCCGTTTTTGCGACTATTTTTGAAACTGTCAGGCTGTATTTTTGGTTTATATGCCCTTTTCCCCTTTATTGATTTGATAAAAAATTTTGCTCTAGAATATATGTTCCAGTTTTTGTGAAGATCTGTAGCAAGATTTTCTGTAATATTAAAAATGATTTGAAATGAATAAACCGAAAAACGTTACCATTATATCTTTTTAAATTAAATTATAGATTATTTTCAAATTTTTGTTAACAAAAAGACTCCATGTCCACAAGGTTTATTTTTTTTGAGATTGCTTTTTTGAATTGTTTTTCTTTCATTTTACTTATTGTAAAAAAAGATGTTCTCCGGCTCGACTTAATTGTCCGATTGACCACTTTCCGATTTTTTTTCAAAAAATGGAGCTTATGTTAACTTTTATAAAAAAAATTGTCAGACGAATTTCCTTCTAGCGTGTGGGTTAAAAATATACAAGCCAGTTTATAACTCTTAACTCTCCTTATAAAAAAGTTTCAATGTACGAGATGACGAATCATGGGGAGTAAAAACAAAATAAAAACAATGCCTGCGAGTTTCTGAATAAGTTGTAAAATTTTTAAGTACCAAAATTTGTTCAGTGAAATTTCACGCCTGCAACTAAGTTTTATTCAAACATTTTCCTTGACAATTATTTTCATGATAAATTTGAGTTATTTTGAGACTTGTACGGGCTTTAAAAAGGGTCAAACGCTTCATAATCAGCATAAAAATTATCGCTACTGATGGTATGGTTAACAAAATAAAGGATTTTGGTTTATCGCGGGGTTAATGCTAAATTAGCGAATCAACAAGTTTCAAAATCAGAATGGCCCTTGCATTTGAATAGGGATTTGAGAGTTTGAGGTCTTTCATAATAAAATTTAAGAAGGTTGTCCAGTCACGTTTCTCATTTTAATAAAACGGTTAGGCAGAATTTGTTAAATTGAAAGCCTTAGGCATGACAAGCGGTTTTTTATATTTTTTGCTCAGTATCTACCGCTGGCCTGTTTTTCCTTGAGTTTTTTTCTCAAAATTATCAACAACAAGCCTGTTAATTCAGAGACATGTTAGTTTTTTAGTTAATCTAAAGTCCGAATAAGGTGCCCATAGTTTGCACATAAAACCAGATTATTATTTTCTATGAATAAAAGGAACACCGTTTTCCAGAAACTTAAAATTACAAAATAAACAGAAAATTTAAAAAATGCATTCCAAATTACCTAGAATGTACAATAATATACTTATTATATTGAAAAAATAAAACAAACCGAAGGTTAGTTTAAGATTCTGAAAATTTTTTAAGTTAAAAATGGCGTCCCTCAAATTTCAGTCATTGTTTTTTTCGATCACATTTAAATTTCTAGAATCTTAAAACAATCTGTTATGTTAATTTTTATATAAATTTTATAACTACCCACTCGAGGGTTCCGCTTTAGCGTGGAAGAATTAGGCGTCTCTCATTGGCCTATCCAGAGATTCGATCATTCAGATTGATAGGAAGAATGACGAATCCTTTGCGTAAACATCTGGGTGGAATGTTATCTATCTTTATTATAGATAATTTGTTAAAACTTTATATTTTTCTGTTTAATCTGATGCATACTTTGAAGTGTCCCAAGGTCACNTTCGATTGGCTCTAGAAATTTTAAAACTGGCTAAGTTTAATGTGTCATATAAATGTACGATATGTGATGTTGTTTATAGCGAGGGAAGCTCTCCATTTTTTATAGGCCTCACAGGTGACAGCCCAAATATGATATAAAAATATATTATATACTTCAAGTATACGTAATGCTGCTATTTCAAGCAATTGAATTCGGAAAACATGAAACTCAAACATTTAATTTATTTAAGAATAACCGAGTGTTAGATTAAAATATCTCACCACCATGGTTCAAAAAAATTTGTTGAAATTTTTAATTATCGTTTTGTTGCATACCTGGGATGCATACCAGTGATTATGGGTATGGACCATACCGTATGGTCCTACGCGTATGGTGTTTCCTATTTTCTGCAGTTATTATGTTATAAAAATGCACCAAATCAATCGTTTATGTTTTAAAAGCACAAACAAACCCAAATGAAAAAAAAAAAAAAATTTCGAAAATTTGGGAGTTTTTCGATTTTTCTCAAAATTATGTTCAAATTAACGTTTGTGTCATTTGAACCACTAAAACTTCAAAACATCGGTTGACGTTAGCCAACTTCCTCTCTTCAGTGTTTTCCCAGCTTTCTTTTGAGCCCTACGTTCGAAAAAATCGAAGCACATTTTTTTCGGAAATTTTTTCACGTGACCTTGAAAAAATTCATATTTTTTGGGTTGGGGCCGGAAATTTGACAAAAATCCACCTACAAAGTCTGTCTGTTGTTAAGAGCTAGCTTTGCAAAATTTGAGTAAATTTTGAAATTTAACCTAGGAGGAGATAGATTTTCCCGATGAACAAAACTGCTGACTGTATTTAATTTGTGTAACAAAAATTATGTTAAACAGAAAACTTTTTTCATTTTCTTTCGACATTAACCACAAAATAATCAAATTTAATCTGCAAATGTAGCTTTCTAAGGCAAAAGTATAGAGGTGCGCCTCTCACGGAACACTTTTTTAGGTTGGTAAGTGTTCCAGTCAGGGAGCGATGACTGTAATAATACTATAATTTTTGCGAACTAGTTTGCCATACATATAAAATATTCATTTTCTAATGTATCACTGAATAAAATTGCAACGAAACAACAGGACATGTCTTTATTTTGAAGCAATAGATATCAATCAAGTGAGAGGTACCCACTTGACCATGTCAAATTGAGTTTAAAAAGTTGTAAATATAAAATTTAATGTTTTCAGCGGGTTTGCTAGTACACTACAAAAATACTGGTTAATAAGGCTCTGCGTTCAATAATTCGTAAGCTGTTTGCGAACACCGTTGGCCTTGTTAACGAATGAGTGCAGGGTAACGGTTTCTACCTGTCCGGTATCAGTCATACACTGTAGTCAAGAATCGAACCAAAGCTTTGGCCAAGTGTCGTAGTTATAACGCTTGTTCTTTACTATTAAGCTAATGGTGTAAAAAGTTAATTGAAATATATCAGTCGAGCCTATGGTCCAAGCGTCATCACACAGTGGTATAAGGGGATATCCCTTTATTGCCCTCTCCCAAAGATTTGGTCCCTCAAAAACACGGGGTGAAAGAATGACGCGTCATTTGAAAACGAGTCATCCAATTCAGTTCTAGATAGCTCAAACTGAGCACAATTATCTAATTACTGAAATTATTTAATTATTAGTTTTTGTTAAAAAAATCGAAACAAAGGTCTGAGAAAAAAATAGAAACAATGGTCTTATTCGGACCAATTTTTATTTTGTATTATTCACTAGATATTTCTGCACAGTTTGAGGTATCAAAGAACTAATCGGCTAAGTCGTTTTGAAAACCCCGTTGTTTTCTCCACCCCCGTGTTGTTGAGGGACCAAATCTTTGGGAGAGGGCAATAAGGGATATCCTTTTATCACACTTTGCTTAGAATGTGGTAGCCTCGTCGATTTTTCTATGTAATTCTTCTATGATTCTCCATTCTGGCCTACGCATTCTAAGCAAAGTGTGATAAAGGGATATCTGTGGTAGATTAGACGCGAAATGTTTTCGAAGAATATGATCAGCAAAAGATACATTAAAAATTTTCGGGACAAAAATTTATTAATGACTGCAAAACAGAATGAGACAGTTGAAAACATTAAATCAAAATAAGCAATCCGTTTCCCAAAAATATTTTATTTTGAAAGATTGACTGCTGATTTCAATGACCTATTGTGAGACTTAAAATAAGCAATTTTTCATCGAAAATTTAAGAGATAAAATTTATGTCAAATAAATAATGAATGATTACTAAAACGTTTAAAAAATCTCCTAAATAAATTAATAAAAAGTAAATTTTACTTAAATATAATTAACTAAAATTAATTTAACTACTGTAAAAAATAAAACAATTTTTCTCAAATTTTTTATTTTCGAAATTTTATACCTAATAATTGTTTTGAATCCGGGTCCACCAAAATCGAAACCTTCGAAGAAGGTTTTTTTGAAAGGAAATCTCGACTGCCTCCTCATCTCCACATTCACATCAACATGATTGTACATGTAGTAAAAAATTTCGCAAATTTCTGTTAGTAAGACGTTATTCATAATAAAGTTTAATATGAAAATATGCTTAAATTCAATTTAGTCAGAAAAAATTGGATTTGTTAATTCATTTTCTGGCCACTCAAGGGCTGACAAATTTTCTTGTCCTTTGAATCAGTTTCTTTTGGGTTATTCACCCTGTAAGCTCAAAAAAATTGGGTCAACTGCTATGTTGTGTCAGAAAGTTGCCGTTCGCTCTCTTACAATGAGCGAGCGGCATCCACGTGAAAAAATGACATACGTATATTCCTCATCGATAATAACCGCCTATTCTGCGAACATGAAGTTTTTTAATTGTTTCAAGAGATCTGGACGAGTAAGTTTAAGGAGATTGACGATTGTTATAATGCTTCAAATCACAAAGCGTTCTCGGAATTTCTCAAGTAGTTCAATGAGGACGTACACATTTTCACAATAAAAACTACAGTAAGATAATAACAATAGATTTTGCTCAAATATGGAAAATTGGTCACGCAACAAGTGATAGTCAACTGTTGACTGTCAACACTTTTACAATAATATCTCCAAGTTTTATTTTCACTGTGAAAATTTTACATAATTACAGTGGGTGACGAATAAAAAACAGCTTTCAAACCGCGACTTAAGTCCAAAAGTCAAATTAATAGCCACAATAAAAGTTTTCACGTGATTTTTTCAATAAAATGCTCATTGCAAAAAAACAATTGATTCTCTTGATGAAAAAAATTAAAAAAAAACTTCCATACAACCGGCTGAGTTTCAAGTACCGTCCAAAAGTGAGTTGTTAAAAATAGAGACTTTTAAAAGATTAGCTGATCAATCCCGTTGAAATTCTATATCTTTCAATTTTGTAAAAATAGACATTATAACTTATTAATAAAAGCGGGTATTACTAATTGGGCTCTCAAAGCCGTTAAATAAAATTTAAATTGTAAAGGTGGTTTTCGCAGATATAATTAGTGCATTTTATAGAAAAACTACATTTTTATTAAGCTTTCGATTTCAAATCAATCTCAGAATGTGCGAATAAAGTAAAATAACTTTGAGTCAGATTTTTCGCAGGTATGACATCGTTTTAATTTGGCAATGAGTAGGCCTCGAAGATTGCCAAATTAAAACGCCAAATTAAAACGATGTCCATACCTGCGAAAAAATCGACTCAAAAAGTTATTTTTACTTTATTCGGCACATTCTGAAGATGATTTTTGAAAAAATCGAAGCTTAGATAAAAATGTAGTTTTTCTATAAAAGTGCAATAATAATATCTCGAAACACCTTACAATTTTAAAAAATTGAAAGAGATACTGTTGAGACGATATGAGAAGATTTATCGTCCGGTTACATCGTTCAAAATGGCCACAAGCATTTCCTCCACAGAATGCTCCAAAAACAGAAAATTTCCCAATTTCACATTGGATACAACCAAAGATGGCAACAGCTGAATTTAAATCCAACACAAATTAAGACTATCGGGCTGACCAATTAAATCGTTCAATTAGAAGACCATTAGAGAAAAACGAAATTAAAAACGATTTACAATCACCTTATTTCAGTGTTTAAGTACCTTATTCATCAAATAACAACTTTAAAAGTACAACGTAGAAAATAATAAAAACAAAAAATATATTATTTGGAAAAAAGTAATGACGCAACGTAGAAAAACGTAAACTAGATTTACTAATAACAAATCCAAATAGTATAGAAAATGTTGCAAAGTGCTGAAATTAATGTAAATTAATTTCACAAACAAATTAATAAAATAATTCCCACTAAATTAAAAAAATCATTTCTTTAGGAATAAAAAATCCAATCGGGAGGTAAGAGCATCCAAAAAACAATATCTAAATAAAATTGAGGCTTTCTACTGCGCAATTGGCTAAAAATATGCTCATGAAATCAGATTGATTGTTTTAAGATGGCAGAAATTCGGTCACTATTATTTAGAGAAATCAAACTAAACTAAATGTACACCCCCACTAACGACGCTCAAGAGTTAACACTTACTTAAATCACCTAAAATGGATATAAATCATTTTCAAATAGATAAAAGTAAGGATTTGCTATTTTGAAGCATTGAAGACTATTCCATTAAATTAAATTCAATTTCAGCCGCGGACAAAATTTTTAAACTCTCCTCTGAATCCTCTACAAAGACTATTAAATTTCGCGCGGTCATTCATAAAACTAAAACGCATATCTAAGTATAAGTGACCATCGTTTACTAACTACCATATGAAAGTATAAAAAAGGGTTTGGCAATTTGAAAGTAAAAAAAACCAGGGCATGCTTTACGTGCCGAATAATAAGTTCACTATTTTCTATGACGTCAAGGTGCCGGAAATTTTATATTGTTTGAACATAATAAAGCCCTTGTCAAAAATGTGTGTTTCAGCTACAAGTACAAAAATGTTACTGATAATTTTAAAAAATCGCAATCGAAATTACAAAATTTCACGAAGTAATAACTATCGATGCTGTTTCATTGTTTTACTAAGTAATAGAATGTCCCTAGAGTTGTAGACCACATTATAGATTTAAATCTATGTAAGATCCTGAAAATATATTTTCGGATAATATTTTAGGTTCTTTCGCCTCCGATGATATTTTCAAAAATTTTCTTATGGGATGTACTTCTTAAATTTTAACAGTTTTTAAACATTAAACGGTTTTTTATCGTCAACGACAAGGCTATCAATGGGTGGTAAATTATCACCAGATTAGCCAACATTTTGTTAAACATGCCTCGAATTAGAAATTATAAAAAAAATACTTGGATAAAAAAAACAGTTCTTTTTAAAATTGTAGATATGTCGTGCTGGGTTTTTACTGCGTACGTAAACGATATAAAAATATTATTTTTATCAGAAATGAATAATTTCGAATCCTTTCTTAAAATTTATCATTCAGATGAAATGTAAATAATTCCTATCAATATTTAGACACTAAGTAATTTTTTGAACGATGATACAAACTCGAACTTCAACAGTTCCATAAACCTGAAAAATGTAGTTTTAAATTACAAAAGAGCTTATCCCCGTTACAATACAAAACTCATGTTAATCAGGAGAATTTTTTCGAGCAAAACATTGCACTTCCACGATACTAACCTTGACTTGCTTTGACCCAAGTTAAACAAGATTAATTAATAATCTTCCATCCTTTAAGAGGTGATTAATAAACACATTACAGAAATCAAAAATAGAAATTTTGGACCTAATCCAAATAAACAAGTTAGAGAAGCAGATAGAAATAATCCTGATTAAAATTTCATTCATTGGACTTTAGCCTACATAGTAACATGTGCAGCAAAATCGCATCTAACTTGAAAAATAACAAAAAGTACACACCCTAATTAATCGATCTGAATTCATTTTAAAACAATGCACCCTGGAAATATTATTGTCTGCCATAGGCTTTAAACCACTAAACCCCTAAGTTAAAGCACCAATAGTGTGTATTTGTTCACATGTGATTGTATAACAGAGAAACCTAATGTTGGACAAACTTCTAAAATTTTGAAAAAGTAGAGTTTTCCAACATGGAAATAGAAACATCACATATAAATAAGCACATAACTGAATGTTACACAATATAGAAGAGCTCTAGAAAATACTTATGGGTACCGATCCGAACGATACCCAATGTCGAAATTTTCTATTTAAATCATTTTTAAATGTTAAAGTCGAATCTCACTAATTGGTTACGAAAAGGAACTTCTTATGAAGGTATGTGTATAACACAACTTCTACCCTACTCTTAACAAACAACAAAAATTTAGGACAGCAAATATGCTCTGTGTTTTGTATAAAAACCAAACTTACTGATTTTGCAGCAATTCGAATAGTAGGCCTTTAATTTGGCAATTTCGAGGCCTACTATTGCCAATAAAACGATGTATACCTGCGAAAAATCTGACTCAAAAGTTATTTTACTTTATTCGCACATTTCTGAAGATGATTTGAAAAAATCGAAAGCTTAATAAAAAATGTCGGTTTCTTATAAAAATGCAAATATAATTTAAGTACAACGAATTGACTCATAGTCTCGACGCTACTAAAGCCCAAGCGTCCTTTTTTTAATTTCATTTCTGGATATACGTAATATTCAAATTAAATTCAGCTTTCCGATTAGGTTGTAACTGCAAAATATACGGTTTTAGGTACAATTATACGGTTATGTACGCCGAATGTATATTATTATCGAAAACATATAAACTCTTAATTTTGTGCGAATCTGGAATCAGATTCTGGACGTAAGATTTTCCGAATATAAACTCCAAATTTGGTGTGATTATTTTTACACGACGATTTTGTTTTGATAAAATAAATGCCATTCCGGACTTTTATGAACATAAAAGCTTCTTAGATTATTATAGCTGTTTGTTAAGAGGGTGTGTTTAAATTGACATATCCCGATAAAAATTTATAGTCGAACAGGGCGTGTATCAACGAAACATCATTAGCTTTGTTGCACGAGGTCCGTTAAAAGGTTTGCTCAGTTACCGAAAACACATAATGAGATAACAAAGTTGGTGTTTTGAATTTTATATAAAGGTCAGTTTGGAGAGTTTTTAGATGAAATTCGTTTTATGGAATAGCCATAACGTCCATTTTATCCTCATGGTAAGCTTAGACTTCGTCTTACAGATTTAATGTATACAGAATTTTTAATTATCTTTGCCCATTTAGTTTCTTTCATAAAACCTTTTTTAGAAAGACCTCAAAATTTAGTATGTACTGCTTATCTCTCAAAAGTTAAAATATAATGAAAACTAATATAATAGCTAAACACGGAAATCAATTATTTGATTGTTGAAACCCCTTAAGAAAAAAATATTTTTGTAACTCGAAATAAGATTTCATCATTCATAGGGTAAATTAATCACTTTTCAATAATGTATATTTTAATAATCGACACCTTGGAAATTGCTAGTTTGTTAGCCAAGTTTTACAAATTGGCTTCGAAAACTATTCCCCGACTAAGGTTGAAACTAAGGCAGAAATACTTAGTAATAAAAATAAACTAATAAGTTGGTCCGAATCATTTTTTTGATATTTGTGTCGAGATTACCTGAAAGATGTGTTTTGATTATTCATTTTGTTTTCTACAAATATTTGAATACAATGTCACTCGGACCATTTTTTAAATTTATTTAGTCTTGAAAGTTTGAGTAGTCTCTGCTATAATTTGGAGCTATCTAAGTGAATTGATGAGTCCGTTTTAAAAGTTTCATTATTACAAATTTTGACTTAAACTTATCTAGTATGTTCCAGGGGAGTAAAGACCCTATAGTATTCTTTGCTCTTTTCTTGATTTTCACGAATTATTTTCGATTGATTGGAAAAAACTACCAAAGAATGGAATTTTATTGAAAAATTAACGCTAAAAAACCAAAACTTCAAAAATGTTCGACGGACCCTTAATTACGCTGAAAGTGACGTGGAGTGAAATCGTTCAACGGTGGTCCTTTTTTACTAGTTTTTAAGCCAATTGTTTATTTTTCGGTTTTTAAAAAAACTTATCCGGTAACATTCTGTGTATAGCTCAAACTGAGCACAAATATCTTGGTAAAAAATGAAATAAAAAAATAATAAGTCATCGGATGAAATTAATTTTATATCTTTTTGTTACAAGTTAATTACTAGTTTTTTCTTAAAAAATGTGGTGACAATTGTCGGATTCGGACAATTTTTTAAAATTCAATTTATTAACAGAAATTTTGCTCT
This sequence comes from Oikopleura vanhoeffeni, assembly GCA_004367855.1. Taxonomy (NCBI): domain Eukaryota; kingdom Metazoa; phylum Chordata; class Appendicularia; order Copelata; family Oikopleuridae; genus Oikopleura; species Oikopleura vanhoeffeni. Next base: position 158,469 of record SCLH01001472.1, read on the forward strand.
TTTAAGCTTCTAAGGATTCAATCGGATATTGTGGTTTAGCAGCGAATTATATAATTTGGCTAAAAATCTAGTGAAAAAAGGACCAGTCAGCCCAAGTAATCTCGATAATCATAATAATTAAATGAAATTATCAACAGTTATTCAGGTTCGATGGTCGTACCAATGAAGACCGTTACGAACGCCTACGCAAATGAATTGGATTATCTTTGTGGATTTGTAACTTATAATCAATCGGACATTCGATAGGAAAGAATCCTGTTGGAATTTTGGCCGGAATCCGATATCTCAAATATGATAGTATATGTTTCTGGGATAAAAAATAGTGCCGAAACAATTGGTAGCTAGCTGGCGTGAACTTTTTATTTTCTTACCTATTTGGGGTAAATACTCGGTGGATTGTGAAGAATTACTTTTGAGGATAAAATATCAAAATGGAAAAAGATCACACAAAATATTTGTGACGGCTTATCAACATCGTGAAAAATTTACTTAATCAAATAATTCTGGAAACTATCAAAATTTTTTTTCAAAAAATTCTGGCAAACTATACAAAATAACTCAGTAAATACAGATAACTACTGCTTCACAGTATATGACTCAATATACTTGACGAGCAGTATGTTTTCTGTATTTTACCTGAGTCATAATAATTGATATAAATAATCATATCATAAAGTATGAGCTCAATGAGATTCGAATCGAACCTTATGAATTTATAATTAAGAACGATAGTAGCGCTTTCGAGCCTATCCCTGCTACTGTAAGTGAAGGATCTTTGTTCTTAATGAAATTCATACAGGGTCGAGTTCGAATCTCATTGAAGCCAATATACTGGCAGAGTATGTATCTGTATTTTCCTGAGTTATTTCTGTATAACGGTGTTATTTATAACATTATATTTGAACCAATTAGATAGTTATACAAAAATATTATAAAATGTAGCGGAGTGCTTTGCACTGAAAAGTCATTTGAATAACTAGTTATTTCAGTCGATAAATACTTGGCAGTTCACACGATTTCAATGAGTTTATAATATTTAAAGAGATCCTTTCGCAGATTTACGATGGCATTGGCGCAGTGGACGCGTTCAAGTTTGATAAATGGGCAAGTAATAATTCCACAAAAACCTCATCGAAAATTAGAGTTCTGCCATTTTGAGAAAATTTATGAAATGTTCCCTGTTTTGATATTGATTTCAATATTATTGTTATTTGTATTTAAACATAAATTACAAAAATAGATTTCAGGGTTTCATGGGGTTTTTATATAAATTATATATCGATTTGATCCGTATGTCTCATGTACAGTAAGGCGCCCTTATTTCAACCATAAAAATATGTTATAAATACTTTCTTATTCAAATTATATCGTTTTTTCAATTTTTATTATGTCATTACATTAAAAAAAATAATTAATAAGTTGATTACCAGTGGTCACTGACCAACAATCGCCGACGATATGCTTTCGAAGTGGAGGAACATTGTTATAATGACTAGTTAATCAAATCAAATTCGTTTTTAATTTTTCTTCTATTTAAATAAAGAAATAATTTTTCTGATATTTTTTTTTTATTTAAATGAATAATTATGGCTTCATTTCAAATTATGATGTGTTTTGTTATAGTGTTTCACTGCTTAATTTTAGTCTCTCAAGTACTGCTGTTGTGTGAGGCTTTAGACTACTAAGCGGAGTTTTTGAAAATTTTAAAAACGATTCCGCTAGACGCACAAAAAACGTCCCGCTTTCAGCATTTTCAACTAGCTTTTTGTTCCGAATGACGCTAATTTTTCGCGTTTATCTCCTTATTTATGGGACTTTTCTAATTTTTAAGAATTTGTCACTCATATTTATGTTTTTGATATGAATTCATAGATGGAAATCATGTAAAAGACTAAAACGTCGCTTAGACGCCACGAAAAATTTTTGAATTTTGAAAAAAATTCGTAGGTTTTTTCGCCAAAAAAAAAATAGTCCGTTTTAGAACACCGTCGCCTTAACAGTTATGACAGTAATTTCATTTAGTTAAAAAAGAATAAATTATGATGACACAATAACATTTGATTATTTAATTAATTTTTTGTTTTGTTGAATGGTGAATTTGCATTTGTCTTTTGTTAAACTGTGGTTTATTTTTGAAAATTCATTAAAATTTTTTTTAATCAGTCCTTATTTAACTTAACAGGATTTGTAACTGCTTTCGATATTAAAATATTAATTTCCTCCTGTAATCAAAGTGTGCCGTTTATTGGCACAAAACTTCATTCAGATGTTCATCATTAGTTCTTATACATTTATCGAATTAATAAATAAGATTTTTGAAAAAATCTCGGTGTTCTGGAAAGTTTTTAGAAAAAACCATATTAAGTCGAGTAATAAATAATAAAAAGAGGTTCTAGTAAATATGCTCACACAAAATTGTTCTGGATTTTTAAGACTTGATCGATAATTCACAAAGTAACTTTGAGCATGTACGGAAGTTAAATATTATTTTCTTAATTTAGTGATGTACGGGGTTGTTTTTGAAATGCTGAGTACACAGTTTAATAGATATTTGAATAACATGAATTTTATTGCAAAGTTTGCCTTTTTTCCAACAGGCTTAGACTGAACTTGTAACTAAGCAACAAATTTTATATCTGACTGAACCCATACGCCATAACATACCTTGACTTATTCAAGTCGTTTTAAGTAAATCAATTTGCAACATTCTTCAAAACATTCGGTCTTTTTCTGGTCACGTCAATTCTTGCGTAATTTTATGAAATTTGAGTCCAGAATGATTTAGACGGGAAGATTTATAAAAAAAATTAACGCAAAATTTTTTGACAAGAATTTTTTTAACAGGATATTTTTCAGCAAAAACTTTTTTTTAATAAAAAGTTTGTAAACAGACATCTTACCAATTTGTTAACAACCATACGTTTGTTATTTAATGCTTTAAACAAAAGTTTATCTTCATGTTTTGCCTTATATGCATTTTCATATTTTTAAATTAAACGAAATGAAAATTATTCCGGATAAACACTTAAAAAATTGTTTTTGTAATTTTTGTTAATAAATGCTGTTGTCAAAAATTTTTTTGTGAGTAAATATTTTTCGCTTTTGCGAAAGTAAGTAAATGAGGCGAATAACCAGTTTTGGCCTTTTTTTTTATTTCACTACACTTTTTTTTGTCGAATAAGGAAAATTATTTTCGCTCAGGTTAAAACAATTTTCTGGCTAGCATTCCCAACTTTCCTAGAACTTGGAAGTCATGATCATTTTATTTTAGACACAATTATTTTCTTAAATTAGCGGGCTAGTTAGACCGTTGCAAGGACATTCAGACACTACTCGCGACTATCACATCCTCATCTGGGCGACCAGTTTTTGCTAGGTTATCCGTACTTACGCTTTATCTATAATGAAATACAGGGTGGCCGATATGGTGCCGAAAAAAACTCTAAGCCAATTGTCACAGCCTTTTCAGCTTAATTTCAGCGGTGGGCGTTCTAGCTTTTCATAAACAACGACTACCGTCTGAGGGCGTCATGAATGACTCAAATTGCAAGATTGAATTTTCAACGTCTCTTTTTTGATATTTTATATATAAAATTGAAAAGCTTTTCAAATATGACGTCCATTCGACGGCCAGCACGTCCACATTTTTAACGAAAATTTATTTCTTTTCCGCATTTTCGCCGAAAGTGGCTATATCGCCGATTTTCTTTCGGAAAAATCTTTTAGCGAAATATCGCCCACTGTAATCAGATTTTTCTCGCCGCTCACCAGCCAAATTGCGGCAAAACGATGCCCGAGCCCAAAAAAATCCTTGCTCAATCGAGATAACAGAAAAGGTTCTGTCAGGTTTTTTAAGATAATTTTTTTTAGCTTACGAATGAGAAATATGCTTTTTTGTCATCTTGATTGATATTGCAATCATCTGATTTGGAGAACAAGGTTTTTTGAAGATAGAGATTAACTTTACAGTCTTTGGCCAATTGGAGTCGGAAAAAAGGCAAAAATATTTTCACAGGATTTCGATCTTTTTTGCTCCTTGAATCTAATAAATATTTGAACTTTTGTGTATATTTACATCGCATTGAAGCAGGATCGACATCTAGAATGATTTCTATATTTGTTATTTTGCCACATCTCCTTTAGATGAACTGGCCGAGTAATGCTCGCTTCAACGACGGACGGCGCATTTCCTTTTAAATGTTTTAAAGACTGCAAACTTCAAAAAACCGAAGGGAAATTTTCATGGATCGAATCTGGTCTCAAAATTGAATTTGGTTCACCAAGAGTATGAAGTTTTAATTTACTCATATCCTTTTCTCAACGGAATGCTCCATCTCAAAAACGGATAACCTATCTCTATAGCGCGTGTTCGAATTCCACTGATGTTGTCTGTGATTGTCTTAGTGATTGCTTGAGTGATTACACGCCGATGCAAATTAGCGGTCGCAATATCAGCTACCCTTGCTAATCATAATCAGACAATCACTTAGACGAACATCAGTGGATTCGAACACGCGCTATAGAGATAGTAAACGTTTTTGAGATGGTGTTCCGTTGGGGAAAATGGATATTTTATATTTCTATAATAAAAACTTGATTCAAATAAGCAATCATCGTAAAATATTTTGTCTGGCTTTTTTCTTTTTGAATAATTTATAATAAATTTTTTATAACGACAAGATCGACAAATTTGAACAATCAAGACTTTCCGTTTTTGCGACTATTTTTGAAACTGTCAGGCTGTATTTTTGGTTTATATGCCCTTTTCCCCTTTATTGATTTGATAAAAAATTTTGCTCTAGAATATATGTTCCAGTTTTTGTGAAGATCTGTAGCAAGATTTTCTGTAATATTAAAAATGATTTGAAATGAATAAACCGAAAAACGTTACCATTATATCTTTTTAAATTAAATTATAGATTATTTTCAAATTTTTGTTAACAAAAAGACTCCATGTCCACAAGGTTTATTTTTTTTGAGATTGCTTTTTTGAATTGTTTTTCTTTCATTTTACTTATTGTAAAAAAAGATGTTCTCCGGCTCGACTTAATTGTCCGATTGACCACTTTCCGATTTTTTTTCAAAAAATGGAGCTTATGTTAACTTTTATAAAAAAAATTGTCAGACGAATTTCCTTCTAGCGTGTGGGTTAAAAATATACAAGCCAGTTTATAACTCTTAACTCTCCTTATAAAAAAGTTTCAATGTACGAGATGACGAATCATGGGGAGTAAAAACAAAATAAAAACAATGCCTGCGAGTTTCTGAATAAGTTGTAAAATTTTTAAGTACCAAAATTTGTTCAGTGAAATTTCACGCCTGCAACTAAGTTTTATTCAAACATTTTCCTTGACAATTATTTTCATGATAAATTTGAGTTATTTTGAGACTTGTACGGGCTTTAAAAAGGGTCAAACGCTTCATAATCAGCATAAAAATTATCGCTACTGATGGTATGGTTAACAAAATAAAGGATTTTGGTTTATCGCGGGGTTAATGCTAAATTAGCGAATCAACAAGTTTCAAAATCAGAATGGCCCTTGCATTTGAATAGGGATTTGAGAGTTTGAGGTCTTTCATAATAAAATTTAAGAAGGTTGTCCAGTCACGTTTCTCATTTTAATAAAACGGTTAGGCAGAATTTGTTAAATTGAAAGCCTTAGGCATGACAAGCGGTTTTTTATATTTTTTGCTCAGTATCTACCGCTGGCCTGTTTTTCCTTGAGTTTTTTTCTCAAAATTATCAACAACAAGCCTGTTAATTCAGAGACATGTTAGTTTTTTAGTTAATCTAAAGTCCGAATAAGGTGCCCATAGTTTGCACATAAAACCAGATTATTATTTTCTATGAATAAAAGGAACACCGTTTTCCAGAAACTTAAAATTACAAAATAAACAGAAAATTTAAAAAATGCATTCCAAATTACCTAGAATGTACAATAATATACTTATTATATTGAAAAAATAAAACAAACCGAAGGTTAGTTTAAGATTCTGAAAATTTTTTAAGTTAAAAATGGCGTCCCTCAAATTTCAGTCATTGTTTTTTTCGATCACATTTAAATTTCTAGAATCTTAAAACAATCTGTTATGTTAATTTTTATATAAATTTTATAACTACCCACTCGAGGGTTCCGCTTTAGCGTGGAAGAATTAGGCGTCTCTCATTGGCCTATCCAGAGATTCGATCATTCAGATTGATAGGAAGAATGACGAATCCTTTGCGTAAACATCTGGGTGGAATGTTATCTATCTTTATTATAGATAATTTGTTAAAACTTTATATTTTTCTGTTTAATCTGATGCATACTTTGAAGTGTCCCAAGGTCACNATTTTCTGCAGTTATTATGTTATAAAAATGCACCAAATCAATCGTTTATGTTTTAAAAGCACAAACAAACCCAAATGAGAACAGAAAAAATTTCGAAATTTTTGAGTTTTTTCGATTTTTCTCAAAATTATGTTCAAAATTAACGTTTGTGTCAATTTGACCACTAAAACTTCAAAACATCGGGTTGACGTTAGCCAACTTTCTCTTCAGTGTTTTCCCAGCTTTCTTTTGAGCCTACGTTCGAAAAAATCGAAGCACATTTTTTTTCGGAAATTTTTTCACGTGACCTTGAAAAATTCATATTTTTTGTTTGGGGCCGAAATTTGACAAAAATCCACCTACAAAGTTTCTGTTTGTTAAGAGCTAGCTTTTGCAAAAATTTGAGTAAATTTTGAAATTTAACCTAGGAGGAGATAGATTTTCCGATGAACAAAACTGCTGACTGTATTTAATTTGTGTAACATAAATTATGTTAAACAGAAAACTTTTTTCATTTTCTTTCGAATTTAACCACAAAATAAATCAATTTTAATCTGCAATGTAGCTTTCTAAGCAAAAGTATAGAGGTGCGCCCTCACTGGAACACTTTTTTAGGTTGGTAAGTGTTCCAGTCAGGGAGCGATGACTGTAATATACTTATAATTTTGCGAACTAGTTTTGCCATACATATAAAATATTCATTTTCTAATGTATCACTGAATAAAATTGCAACGAAACACAGGACATGTCTTTATTTTGAAGCAATAGATATCATCAAGTGAGAGGTACCCACTTGACCATGTCAAATTTGAGTTTAAAAAGTTGTAAATATAAAATTTTATGTTTTCAGCGGGTTTGCTAGTACACTACAAAAATACTGGTTAAATAAGGCTCTGCGTTCAATAATTCGTAAAGCTGTTTGCGAAACACCGTTGGCCTTGTTAAACGAATGAGTGGACAGGGTAACGGTTTCTACCTGTCCGGTATCAGTCATACTACTGTAGTCAAGAATCGAACCAAAGCTTGGCCAAGTGTCGTAGTTATAACGCTTGTTCTTTACTATTAAGCTAATGGTGTAAAAAGTTAATTGAAATATATTCAGTCGAGCCTATGGTCCAAGCGTCATCAACAGTGGTATAAGGGGATATCCCTTTATTGCCCTCTCCCAAAGATTTGGTCCCTCAAAAACACGGGGTGAAAGAATGACGCGTCATTTGAAAACGAGTCATCCAATTCAGTTCTTAGATAGCTCAAACTGAGCACAATTATCTAATTACTGAAATTATTTAATTATTAGTTTTTGTTAAAAAATCGAAACAAAGGTCTGAGAAAAAATAGAAACAATGGTCTTATTCGGACCAATTTTTATTTTGTATTATTCACTAGATATTTCTGCACAGTTTGAGGTATCAAAGAACCTAATCGGCTAAGTCGTTTTTGAAAACCCCGTTGTTTTCTCACCCCCGTGTTTTTGAGNGACCAAATCTTTGGGAGAGGGCAATAAAGGGATATCCTTTTATCACACTTTGCTTAGAATGTGTAGCCTCGTCGATTTTTCTATGTAATTCTTCTATTGATTCTCCTATTTGGCTACGCATTCTAAGCAAAGTGTGATAAAGGGATATCCTGTGGTAGATTATGACGCGAAATGTTTTTTCGAAGAATATGATCAGCAAAGATACAATTAAAAATTTTCGGGACCAAAAATTTATTAATGACTGCAAAACAGAATGAGACAGTTTGAAAACATTAAATCAAAATAAGCAAGTCCGTTTTCCAAAATATTTTATTTTGAAAGATTGACTTGCTGATTTCAATGACCCTATTGTGAGACTTAAAAATAAGCAATTTTTCATCGAAAATTTTTAAGAGATAAAATTTGTCAAAATAAATAATGAATGATTACTAAAACGTTTAAAAAATTCACTAAAATAAATTAATAAAAAGTAAATTTTACTTAAATATAATTAACTAAAATTAATTTAACTACTGTAAAAAATAAAACAATTTTTTTCTCAAATTTTTTATTTTTCGAAATTTTTATACTAATAATATGTTTTGAATCCGGGTCACCAAAATCGAACCTTCGAGAAGGTTTTTTGAAAGGAAATCTCGACTGTCTCCTCATCTCACATTCACATCACATGATTGTACATGTAGTAAAAAATTTGCAAATTTCTGTTAGTAAGACGTTATTCATAAATAAAGTTTAATATGAAAAATATGCTTAAATTTCAATTTAGTCAGAAAAAATTGGATTTGTTAATTCATTTTCTGGCCACTCAAGGGCTGACAAATTTTCTTGTCCTTTGAATCAGTTTCTTTTGGGTTATCCACCCTGTAAGCTCAAAAAAATTGGGTCAACTGCTATGTTGTAGTCAGAAAGTTTGCCGGTTCGCTCTCTTACAATGAGCGAGCGGCATCCACGTGAAAAAATGACATACCGTATATTCTCATCGATAATAACCGCCTATTCTGCGAACATGAAGTTTTTTATTGTTTCAAGAGATCTGGACGAGTTAAGTTTAAGGAGATTGACGATTGTTATAATGCTTCAAATCACAAAGCGTTCTCGGAATTTCTCAAGTAGTTCAATGAGGACGTACACATTTTCACAATAAAAACTACAGTAGATAATAACAATAGATTTTGCTCAAATATGGAAATTTGGTCACGCAACAGTGATAGTCAACTGTTGACTGTCAACACTTTTCACAATAATATCTCCAAGTTTTATTTTCACTGTGAAAATTTTACATAATTACAGTGGGTGACGAATTAAAAACAGCTTTCAACCGCGACTTAAGTCCAAAAGTCAAATTCATAGCCACAATAAAAGTTTTTCACGTGATTTTTTTCAATAAAATTGCTCATTGCAAAAAAACAATTGATTCTTCTTGATGAAAAAATTAAAAAAAAACTTCCATACACCGGCTGAGTTTCAAGTACCGTCCAAAAGTGAGTTGTTAAAAATGAGACTTTTAAAAGATTAGCTTGATTCAATCCCGTTTGAAATTCTATATCTTTTCAATTTGTAAAATAGAGCATTATAACTTATTAATAAAAGCGGGTATTACTAATTGGGCTCTCAAAGCCGTTAAATATAATTTAGTACAACGAATTACTCTTAGTCTCGACGCTACTTAAAGCCCAAGCGTCCTTTTTTTAATTTCATTTCTAGGAAAAATAATACTGTAAATATTCAAATTAAATTCAGCTTTCCGATTAGGTTGCTAACGTGCAAAATATACGGTTATAACGGTACAATTATACGGTTATGTACGCGAAATGTAATCTACACATGAAAAAACAATATAAACCTCTTAATTTTTGACGAATCTGGAATCCAGATTCTGGACGTAAGATTTTCGAAAAAATCCAAATTGGTGATTATTTTTACACACGATTTTTTTTGATAAAATATAAATGAACCATTCCGGCTTTTTATGACATAAAAAGCTTCTTAAATTTATAGCTGTTTGTTAAGAGGGTGGTGGTTTCTAAATTGACATACTCCCGATAAAAAAATAGTCGAACAGGGCGTTATCAACGAACATCATAGGCTTTGTTAGCACAGAGCCGTTAAAAGGGCTCAAGTTTACCAAAAACCAGCAAAAAATGAGATAACAAAGTGGTGTTTTGAATTTTTATATAAAGGGTCAGTTTGGGAGAGTTTTAGATGAAAATTCGTAGATTTATAGGATTAGCCATAAGTTCCATTTTCATCCTCATGGTAAGCTGAGACTCTCGTCTTACCAGATTTAAGTAATACACAGAAATTTTTAATTATCCTTTGCCCACATTTAGTTTCTTTCAAAAAACCTTTTTTTAGAAAGACCTCAAAATAGTATGTACTGCTTTATCTCTCAAAATTTAAAAATATAATGAAAACTAAATAAATGTCTTAAACCACCGAGAAAATGCGATAATATTGATTGTTGAAACCCCTGAAAGAAAAAAATATTTTTTTAACTCGAATAAGATTTCACATTCATAGGGTAAATTAAACAGCTCCAATAATTTTTTTTAATATATCGATAACGGGACCTCCTGGAACATATTAGCTAGTTTTTTAGCCAAAACGTTTACATAATTCGGCTTTCGAAAACGATCCATCCGACTAAGTTGAAACTAAGCAGAAATATTTAGTGAATAAAAAATAAACTAAAATTGGTCCGAATCATTTTTTGATTTTTTTCGGAGATTACTGAAATTGTTTTATTATCAGTTTTTCTTCTAAAAATTTGAAACAATGTCACTCGGACCATTTTTTAAAATTTATTTATCTATGAAAAGTTTGAGTAGTCTCTGCTTAGTTTGAGCTATCTAAGGACTTAATCGGATGAGTCGTTTTCAAAAGCCGAATTATATACAAATTTTGACTAAAAAACTATCTAATATGTTCCAGGAGGACCCGTAATAGATATAATCAGCTTGCGTCCGTTTTCTTGATTTTTCACGAATTATTTTCGATTGATTTGAAAGAACATACAAAGAATGGAATTTTATTGAAAATTAACGCTAAAAAACAAATACTTCAAAAATGTTCCGACTTGACCCTCAATTACGCTAAAGTGACGCTGGAGTGAAATCGTTCCAACTGGTCCTTTTTTACTAGTTTTTAAGCCAATTTTTTATTTAATTCGGCTTTTAAAAACAACTTATCCGATAACATTCTTAGATAGCTCAAACTGAGCACAAATATCTTGTAAAAAATAAAATAAAAAAAATTAGTTCATCGGATGAATTAATTTTATCTTTTTTCTTAGATTACTAAAATTGTTAAATTACTAGTTTTTCTTAAAAAAATTGGTGACAATTGTCGGATTCGGACAATTTTTTAAAATTCAATTATTAACCAGATATTTTGCTCTGTTTAAGCTATCTAAGGATTCAATCGGATGAGTGGTTAGCAAAAGCTGAATTAAATAAAAAAATTTGGCTAAAAATCTAGTAAAAAAGGACCAGGAGCCCCAGTAATCGATAACGCATAATAATTGAAATGAAATTAATCGAACAGTTTATCAGGGTTCGAGGTCGACCAATGAAGACCGTTACGAACGCCTACGCAAATGAATGGGATTATCTTTGTGATTTTGTAACTTATAATCAATCAGGCATAGATAGGAAGAATTCCTGGGAATTTTGGCCGGAATCGATATCTCCAAATATGATAGTATATCGTTTCTGGGATAAAAAATAGTGCCCGAACAATTGTAAGCTAGGCTGGCGTGACCATCATTTAAATCTACCTATGAAATACTCGGTGGATTGTGAAGAAACTTCTTGAGGGCAAATAAAATATCAAAATGGAAAAAAATCACACAAACTATTTGTGCGGACTTATCAGACAATCTGAAAAACTTAACAAAAAATTCTTGGAAAACTTATCAAAATTTTTTTCAAAAAATTTGGCAAACTATAAAAAATAACTCAGTAAATACAGATAACATACTGCTTCAAGTATATGACTCATATACTTGAAGCAGTATGTTATCTGTATTTACTGAGTCATATAATATGATATAATATAATCATATCATATAATATGAGGCTTCAATGAGATTCGAACTCGAGACCTTATGAATTAACATTAAGAACGATAGTAGCGCTTTCGAGCCTTATCCCTGCTACTGTAGATGAAGGGATCGTTTGATTCTTAATGTAAATTCATAAGGTGTCGAGTTCGAATCTCATTGAAGCCACATATACTGGCAGCAGTATGTGATCTGTATTTACTGAGTTATTTCTGTATAACGGGTTATTTATAAACCATATATTATATTTGCAACCAATAGCTAGATAAAATAAAACATATTATAAAATGTAGGGAGTGGCTTTGCACTGAAAATCATTTTGAATAACTAGTATTTATTCAGTCGATAAATACTGCAGTTCACACTGATTTCATGGTTTATAATATTTAAAGAGGATTCCTGGAAATTTTTCCAGATTTATAGATTGGGCATTTGGCGACAGTGAGACGCGTCAAGTTTGATAAATGGCAAAAATAATTCCACAAAAACCTCATCGAAAATAGAGTTCTGCCATTTTGAGAAAATTTAGAAACATGCCCTGTTTATGATATTGATTTCAATATTATTGTTTATTGTATTTAAAATAAATTAACAAAAATAATGTTCAGGGTTTCATGGGGTTTTCTTATGATAAATTGTGATATATCGATTATGATCCGATATGTCCTAAATTGCTCTACAGGTAAGGCGCCCTTATTTCAACCACTAAAATATGTTATAAAATACTTTAAATCCCAAAATTATTCGTTTTTTTCAAATTTTTTATTATGTCATATAATTAAAAAAAAAATAACTCAAAAACGTTGATGACCAGTGGTCACTGACCAACATCGCCGACAATAGCTTTCCGAAAAGTTGGAGGACAATTGTTATAATCGACTATTAATCAATCAAAAATTCGTTTTTAATTTTTCTTCTTATTTAAATAAAGAAATAATTTTTCTGATAATTTTTTTTTTATTTAAAATGAAATAAGTATGGCCATTTCAAATTATGATGTAGTTGTTTATAGTTGTTCAAAACACCTGCTTAATTTTAGTCTCTCCAAGTACTGCCATAGTTGTCTGAGGCTTAGACTCTAAGCGGACGTTTTTGAAAATTTTAAAAACGTCCGCTTAGACGCACAAAAAAACGTCCGCTTAGACATTTTTCAACCTAGCGCATTTTTGTTCGAAATGACCTAAAATTTTTGCCGGTTTGATCCCTATTTATGGGACTTTTCCTTAATTTAAGAATTTGTCACTATATTATTATGGTTTTTGATATGAATTCATAGATGGAAATCATGTAAAAGACTGCAAAAAACGTCCGCTTAGACGCACGAAAATTTTGAAATTTGAAAAAAATGCGTAGGTTTTCGCCAAAAAAAAAACCATAAAACGTCCGCTTAGACACACGTCCGCTTAGACAAGTATGACAGTAATTTCATATTATTAAAAAAGAATAAAATTATGATGAACAATAACATTTGATTAATTTTGAAATAATTTTGTTTGTTTGAAATAGTGGTGGAATTTGCATTTAGTCTTTTGAAACTGGTGGTTTATTTTTTTGAAAAATTCATTAAAAATTTTTATCAGTCCTTTTTATTATACGGATTTGTTCAAAACTGACTCTTCGATATTAAATATTAATTTCCTCCTGTAATCAAAGTGTGCCGATTGGCACAAAACTTCATTCAGTGTACCCATCACTTAGTTCAGTACAAACAAATTTCATCGAATTTATAAATAAGATTTTTGAAAAAATCTCGGTGTTCTGGAGAAAAGGTTTAGAAAAAAACACATATTACAAGCTTCGTCAAAGAAATAAATAAATTAATAAATAAAAAGAGGCTTTCTAGTAAATGCATCTCACACAAAATTGTTTTGGATTTTAAATGACTTGAATCATAACTTCGACAAAGTAACTTTGGAGCATGTACGGAATTAAATATTATTTTCTTAAATTAGTGTGTACGGGGTTGTTTTGAAATGCTGAGTACACAGGTTAAAGAAAAATATTGCTGAGATAATAAATGAATTTTAATTGCAAAGTTTGCCTTTTTCTAGAACAGGCTTGACTGAACTTGTTAGACCTAATCAACAAATTCATTATATCTGACTGAACCCATACCGGAATTAACAGTAGAACCCAGTTGACCTTATTCAACGTAGAATCAAATGTTACGCAACATCTCTTCAAAACAATGGTCTTTTTCTGGCCACTCAATTCTTGCATAAATATTTATAAATTCGAGTCCAGAATGATTTAGACGGGAAGAATTTAAAAAAAATTAACGCAACATTTTTTGACAGAATTTTTTTAACAGGATATTTTTCAGCAAAACTTTTTTTTAAATAAAAAGTTTTGTAACAGAACATCTTTTACGAATTTTTGTTAACAAATTCGTTTGTTATTTAATGCTTTAAACAAACAGGTTTTTAATCTTCATGTTTTGCCTTTATTGCATTTTCATGATTTTTTTAAATTAAACGAAAAATGAAAATTATTCGGTAAAAATTAAAAAAAATTGTTTTGTGAATTTTTTTGTTAATAAATGCTTTGGTCAAAATTTGTTTTGTGAGTAAATATTTTTCGCTTTTCGAAACGTAACGTAAATGAGCGAAAACAGGTCTTTGGCCTTATTTTTTATTTCAGCTAACACTTTTTTTGTCGAATAATGAATTATTTGTCGCCTCAGGTTAAAACAATTTTCTGGCTAGCCTTCAACTTTCACTAGAACTTGGAAGTCATGATATTTATTTTAGAACAATTATTATTCTTAAATTTAGCGGGCTTAGTTAGACCAGTGCAAGGACATTCAGACACTACGTCGCGATATACAATCCTCATCTGGGCGACCAGTTTTTGCGTAGGTTATCCGTAACTTAGCGCTTTTATCGTAATTGATACAGGGTGGGCCGATATAGCCGAAAAAAACCTAAGCAATTTCAAGATTTTCAGCTTAATTTCAGCGTGGGCGTTCTAGCTTTTCATAACAAATTACCTCGAGGGCGTCATGAATGACGTCATATTGCAAGATTGAATTTTCAACGTCTACTTTTTTGAATTTTTATAATAAAATTGAAAACTTTTCAAATTATGACGTCATTCCGAACGCCAGCACGTTCCACATTTTTGAACGAAAAAATTTATTTCTTTTCCCATTTCGCCGAAAGTGGCTATATCGCCGATTTTCTTTCGGAAAAATCTTTTAGCGAAATATCGCCCACTGTATCAGATTTTCTCGCCGCTCACACCAAATCTGCGGCAACGATGCCCGAGCCCAAAAAAATCCTTGCTCAAATCGAGATACAGAAAAGGTTCTGTCAGGTTTTTAAGATAATTTTTTTTACTTACGAATGAGAATATGCTTTTTGTCCATTTGATTGGATATTGCAATCATCTTGATTTGGAGAACAAGTTTTTTGAAGATAGAGATTAACTTTACAGTCTTTGGGCAAATTGGAGTCGGAAAAGGCAAAATATTTCACAGGATTTCGATCTTTTTTGCTCTTTGAATCTAATAAATATTTGAACTTTTGTGTATATTTGACATCGCATGAAGCAGGATCGACATCTAGAATGATTTCTATATTTGTTACTTTTGCCACATCTCCCTTTAGATGAACTGGCCGAGTAATGCTCGCTTCAACGACGACGGCTGCCAATTCCTTTTTAATGTTTTAAAACTGCAAACTTCAAAAAACCGAAGGAAATTTTCATGGGATCGAATCTTGTCTCAAAAATTGAAATTTTGTTCAAAAGAGCTATGAGTTTTAATTTACTCATATCCTTTTCTCAACGGAACTCCATCTCAAAAACGATAACTATCTCTATAGCGCGTGTTCGAATTCCACTGATGTTGTCTTAGTGATTGTCTTAGTGATTGCTTGAGTGATTACACGCCGATCAAATTTAGCGGTCGCAATATCAAGCACCCTTGCCTAATCATAATCAAGACAATCACTTAGACAACATCAGTGGGATTCGAACACGCGCTATAGAGATAGTAAACGTTTTTGAGATGGTGTTCCGTTGGGAAAAGGATATGTTATATTTCTATAATAAAAACTTGATTCAAAATAAGCAATCATATAAAATATTTTGTCTGGCTTTTTTCTTTTTGAATAATTTATAAGTAAATTTTTCATACGAAAAGATCGACCAAATTTGAACAATCAAGAACTTTCGTTCTTCGAACTATTTTGAAATTGTCAGGTCTTATTTTTGGTTTATAATGCCCTTTTCCCCCTTTATTGATTTGATAAAAAATTTTGCTCTAGAATATATGTTCAAGTTTTTGTGAAGACTTCTGTACAAGATTTTCTGTAATATTAAAAATGATTGAAAATGAATAAACCGAAAACGTTACCAATTATATATTTTTAAATTAAATTATAAGATTATTTTCAAATTTTGTTAACAAAAAGAACTCCATGTCCAACAAGTTATTTTTTTGAGATTGCTTTTTTTGAAATTGTTTTTCTTCATTTTACTTATTGTAAAAAAGATGTTCTTCCAAGGCTCGACTTAAATTGGTCCGAATTGGACCACTTTCCGATTTTTTTTCTTCAAAAAATGGAGCTTTATGTTAACTTTTATAAAAAAAATTGTCAGACGAATTTTCTTCTTAGCGGTTTGGGTTAAAAATATTACAAGCAAGTTATAACTCTTAACTCTCCTTATAAACAAAGTTTCAATGTACGAGATGACGAATCATGGGGAGTAAAAACAAAATAAAAACAATGCTCTTGCGAGTTTCTGAATAAGTTGGTAAATTTTAAGTAACCAAAATTTTGTTCAGTGAAATTTCACGCCTGCAACTAAGTTTTATTCAAACATTTTCCTTGACATTATTTTCATGATAAATTTGAGTTATTTTGGAGACTTGTACTGGGCTTTAAAAAGGGTCAAACCTTCATAATCAGCATAAAAATTATCGCTACTGATGGTATGGTTAACAAAATAAAGGATTTTGGTTTATCGCGGGGTTAATGCTAAATTAGCGAATCAACAGTTTCAAATCAGAATGGCTTGCATTGATAGGGATTTGAGAGCTTTTGAGGTCTTATCATAATAAAATTTAAGAAGGTTGTCAGTCACGTTTCTCATTTTTTAATAAAACGGTTAGGCCAGAATTGTTATAACTTGAAAGCCTTAGGCATGAACAAGCGGTTTTTATATTTTTGCTCATATCTACCGCTGGCTCTGTTTTCCTTGAGTTTTTTCTCAAAATTATCAAAACAGCCTGTTAATTCAGAGACATGTATTTTTAGTTAAATCTAAAGTCCGAATAAGGTGCCCATAGCTTGCACATAAAACCAGATTAATTTATTTTCTATGAATAAAAGGACACCGTTTCCAGGAAACTTAAAATTACAAAATAAACAGAAAATTTAAAATGCATTCCAAATTACCTAGAATGTACAATAAATATACTTATTATATTGAAAAATAAAACAAAAAAGGTTAGTTTAAGATTCTGAAATTTTTTTAAGTTAAAAAGGCAGCTCAAATTTCAGTCATTGTTTTTCGATCACATTTAAATTTCTAGAATCTTAAAAACAATCTGTTATGTTAATTTTTTATATAATTTTTATACTACCCACTCAGAGGGTCTCGCTTCTAGCGTGGAAGAATTAGGCGTCTCTCATTGGCTATCAGAGATTCGATCATTCAAGATGATAGGAAGAGATGACGAATCATTTGCGTAAAACATCTGGGTGGATTGTATCTATTCTTTATTATAGATAATTTGTTAAAACTTTTATATTTTCTGTTTATCTGATGAATAATTTGAAGTGTCCCAAGTCACAACTGCTGAAAATGCATTTGTAATGGGAAATATTGACAAATATTTTGTTTTTTGAAATTTTAAATATTTTTATTGTAAAACTTAAAGTGATATTCAGATTAAAATTTCGAACCGGCTGGAATCAGCTGGTAAATAAACATGAAGCTGGTATTTTGCGTGGGTTTAGCGTCATTTTGTTGCTGAAATTTAAACAAAAGATGGGAATAGAAAATACGGTCGTTTATGATTAGTTTCACAGCCCTGGTCTCGTACCTCTAGGACCTCAAGTTCGCCCACTGGCGGGAGCTTCAGGTAAAATCTTTAAAATTATCACGAAAATAGAACCGCATTGATTCAACTTGAACTAAGTCAACAGGGTGAAATAATAAGATCACTCAGCGTGAAACTCACACCGTTGAAATTAAATCAATAACTAATTAATTAATATGTTATTTAAATTTTAAATGTTAAATATCGTTTTCCAATCAAAGTGCCGCTCAGTAGTAAAAAAAAGTTTCCATACCGTTTCCATATTGGCTTCTGGAAGTGACTCATTAGATCTAGTTCGTAGATAGCTCAAAATAACTGCAATTTGAAAAGACAACCTAACAAAAATAATTGGTCCGAATCAGAAAAACTTTCTAAAAAAAATTGGGACTTATTATAAGTTTTCGAAAAAAAATGGTCCGATTTGAACGTATTTAGTTTTTGACTTTGCTCTGAAAACATTTGGTCAATTTGAGCAATATTCATATGGATGAGCAATATGAATATTCAATCGAATGAGTCGTTTCCAAAAAGCCGAAATGTAAACGGTTTTTACACCCTATTAACTACTGAGAGGCACTTTTATTGATAAAGGGATATGAAAAACTTTTGTATGAAGAAACTTATTGATTTGAAGATGAACCCTTGGCTAAGGAAGGAGATAATTTTTTTCTTATTAATTATAGACCGGCATTTTCCCGGCGAATCATCTGATATTTGACAACAATACCAAGTTAGCGCTTCTTTATATGTGGGATTGGCCAGTGTAAAACCATAGCCAACATCGTTGTACTTAGTTTTTGTTGAGAAATAATTTCTTGAAAAAATTATTCAGCATAATTTGTTGTAAAAAAAAATTTCAATACATTTTTTTTAAATATCGAAAAATTTATGTAAAATAATTAGTTTGGGGAGGCGAATTTTTGAATAAATGAAGAGTTTGTGGTCCGAACCAATCAGATGGGTATCGCGTGTATGGTTTTCTCGCTTAGAAATTCGTAGGTTTTCTCTATGTTGTCCCGTCCTCGGAAATTGCTCCACCGTGTCGCAAATTGCGCTTGCTTGTTATTGTTTTCAAGTATGGGGTTCATCGAAATGAATACGAAGAATTAAATAGAATTTAACACAGGTTCAAGTATCGAAGATATGTTTACATTTCTTGGATCTTCTTCTCGATTTAATGGTGAAGCAAAAACAATAATCTCAATAATATTAATAAATCTAGAATTAACTCGCATTTAACTTTTTTTGAAAATACTGTAAAAATAAAAACATTGTAATTGGTCTCTCATGACACGTTGACAACGATGCATGACATGAATATTTCATTACTAACCAATTCAAATTTAAAAATTTAATATCCAAAGCGAAATTAATAGTGAACCACCCTATGCAGTCACTGATGAAAACATAAGACGTTAGAAGCCACCAACAAAGTGAAATTGCTCAAACAACCTTACATTCTGATTAGGCGGTTCCAACACGTTTATTTACTTTGAATAACGCATTGGGAAAAAGCATAATAAATCGAAAAAAGACCAAAAACTCTTCATTTATACTGAAATAATGGAGTGTTCAACATTTCCTCAGAAGATTTAGAAAATCAAAGGTATTCCGAGAAGATAAATTATCTTTTTCTAATTTAAAAGAGTGGTTTTCGGTTTTATTATGAGCTTTATAGAATTAATTTATGATATAATAATATTTATTATTACTTAAATTCAGTCCAGAAAAGAATATGAAATTTTCGAAATTTCATTTTTAAATAATTTTTTTTTGTGTTCGTGATTTTTAATACATAGACTATAAATAAAAGTCTTATGATCAAGCATAATTCACTTTATAAAAACTCATTTAAAAACGGTTTAGCGGCTAAGCCGAGACATTTTCAGTAACTTAAATCCAGTTCGATTCGAAGATAATTATATAATTATTTAAATCTGACAGGGTAATTTTTTTCAAGTGAGTTTAAAGATATTGGAAGTAAAATGATATTTTGCTTTCACATGACATTAACCGTACAAGTTTAAAATCGTAGCGCTTTTATCTTCAATTACTCACTTAAAAACTTCCCTGTGTTTTTTCAGGTTTGAAAGTTTATTACATTGGAATTAATTGAATTTACTGTGTTTAATAACTGATGCAACTTTTAGTAGGCTTGGTTATTCTGCTTTGCAAACAAAGTTTGCCATATTCTCCTACGATTTTCGTACCATATTGTCTTTTTGAGGTGTTTTATATAAATTGTTGGCCAAACTTTGTCTGAATTGTCTTTATGTAGAGTTTTCTTATAGACGCACACCACATGTGGCCACAGGACTTATAAAAGCGCAGTAAGCTCATTCTTAAAAAAACAAGGTATCTAACAAGATTTTTTGCTTTAATAATGTATTGAATGGATAATTCGTCCAATAATATCCCCTATCCACAAAAAAATATAGAATAAAATTGGCCTATTTCTTTCGTTTTATCTTTACATTTTTTTTTCTAATCATGAACTCATAAAATCTTGAATAAAGTAAAATAAGTTCATCTTTGAAGTTTTATCTTGTATTGTTATAAAATGGTCTAGTTAAAATTTATCGTTTATTTATGTTTAGGAAAATCACCGGCATTTTAACCGGTTTTTTCAATGTTTTTCAACCGGCCAAAACATAAACTGAAGCCGATTTTTGATCAAGAGTAACAGAATCAACATCTTGAATTTGAAAGATCAATTATTTTATAAAATGCCCCAACGTCTGTGCAGAATCATGACATAATGAATCGTTTCAGGTGATTCAACGATCAATCTAAGTTTTGCTTTCGTTGAAAAAATATATTTTTTTATACCGTTTAAAAAATTACCAGGTATTATCTTCGATATGTTGCTTTTGTCTCGGATTGCTGCAAATTCAACTTTTTTCTTTAAAATTAAGGAAATTTTAAATATCGTTTTCTAAACCAAAGTGACCTTCTATAGTAGGGTGGCAAAAACAACGAAAACTTACGAAAACAACTCATTCGATTGAGTCCTCAGATACATGAATGTGTGGTCATTTTGAGAGAAAAACCAAATAGAAAATCAGCTGAATCGAACCATATTTCAGAAACAAATTAAAATTTTTAATAATAAACTTTACAATTTGAAAAGTTTTCAAAACGATGGTCTGATTTGTACAAAACATTTTTAAATTTTTCTCTAAATATATCTGGTCATTTTCAGCTATCTAAGAACTCAATCGAATTCGTTTCCAAACGATGAAATGTAAACGATTGAGAGACCCTTTTCAAATTCCCTCACCGCAGCCATGTTACTTATTATAAAATAAGAAAACTATGCACATGAAAATAGTTTTTACAAAATGCCAAGTGCGCATTGTAAAGAGTCACTTTGATTGGAAAAAAATATATAAAATTTCAAAATTTATCAAAAAAAATCAAAATTGCTGCAATTTGATACAAAATCAATATATCGAATAATGCCTGTCCGAAGAAAGTTAGGTGGTTTTTTTAGGAACTACGTGCAAATTACGGCTTTCTCGTATTTTGAAACCACATGAGACTATATCCATTATTATCCCCGGGTGACACTAAGAACTTATTTGCCTGTTAAAATAATAGGGAATAAGTTTTTAGTGTTACCCGGAGATAATAATGGATATATTGGCAGATAGAGAATCTAATTCCGCATCTTTCGGTGGAATTTTTTTTCTGAATTCCAGACCGGTTGGCCGGTAATGGCGGATTTCCGGTGGGTCCGTTTTCCAAAGTTAGTTCAATCAGGCTCAAACTCGGCTCAAACTCAGGCTTTTATATGCTATAAAAAGTTACTTTTTTTCAACGCCAGCAACAGTTAGATTTATCGTTGAGTGACTTGATGAAATCAAAATCATGTCAGCAGATTCCAAAATTTATGATCGAAAAAAATATCAATTGTTTACAGATATCAAAATTTTATTATTTAAAAAAGTTAACTTGCCAAAAATTCGCTACGAATTTTATTTTTCAACGTTTCCTTTAGTCTCGAACTATGAAGCCGGTAATGCTCGGTCAGTTGCACTTCCTGTTCAATATTATCAGGAATTGGATGGACGAGACCACATTCTTCATTTGTTTTAAATGATATAATCGTTCGATCTGATCCATTTAATAAAACGTCTTCAGAAGACAAAACTAAAATAATAAAATTAATGCCAACATAATATACCATCGTCAATTATTTTTATGCGCAAAAAATGACCAACTTAAGGTTTTTGAGGTCAAAAGTGCTTTTCTCAGATTTCCTCAAAATGACCCCAAAAGTTAAGAAATTTATAAGGCAAAATAATTTTGAGTATATTATTTTTTTATTTCCAACAAAAAGTGGCAAAAACCATCGGTGATAATCTCGTAGTTTTTCTATGCTCGGTTCTTTCACTAGAGGGCAACAAAGTGGTAAACGGAGGTACTAGTTTCTCCCTCAATAAATATCCGATGAACTTCATTTTTGTATCAAATTACAGGGATTATCAACGCGCAAAACAGTTCGTTGTTTTTTTCTGAAAACTAAAAATACAGTAAAACTTTTTGTACACGTTGATAATCCCCGAAATTTGACCAAAAAAATTAAGTCGGTCAGATATTTAAGGAGAAAATGGTACCTCCGTTTTCGTCTTTGCCGCCCTTCAGTGGGAGAACCGAGCATAGAAAAGCTACGGGGCTATCACCGATCATTTTTTGGAGCTGTTTAAGTAATATATCATATTTTCAGCCTAACTTTGTTTGCGGACACTACCTCCTGAAAATAATTTAAGAAAAAATAATCACAAGTTACTTCGACGAAATTTTTGACATATCTTTGATTTTAAACGATATGATATAGAAGATATTGCCGATACCGACATTTAATATCTCTTTTACACACGAATACAACTATCAAAAGTTTCGAGCTGAATCTAAGAAGTTCAGATTTTGATCGAAGAGCGTTACTTGTCATATTTATCATAATTTGAACTTGGTTTTCCGGATATTTCAGCTATCAAGCTCGTAGCTGTATAATCATTTCCAAAAAACTTATTTAGCTTTCTTAGCTCGAAAATGAATTATCGAAACGTCGCGCAACTTATAAAATCGTATATTTCCGGTCATTACCGGTCAATACAAAAAGTATACTTGTTTTGTAAAAATACCGTATGAAGTTTTTTATTTGATAAAAGCCGTGTCACAATGAAATTGTTAAACAAGTGATTATAAATATTAATAATTTACAAAATTTCATGATTTTTATCTCTATATTTTGAATTTGTTTTTTGAAAAATAAGATAGCCATAATTCATATTTAAAGTTATAAAAAAAAATTTCAAATAAAACAAAAAAAAAATTAATTTATTTTGACGGCAGTATCTTCTGCGCGGATTTTTCCACATGAAAATGTAAAAATATTCTATTTGCGTTTAAATGAGATTTCAAAATGCAAATTACAAAAAAATGCCCCTTCCACCATATAACCACCATAACACCGTTTATCTTCGAAAACTTATTTGAGCTTTCGTGGCCATATCCTATTACGAGGAAGGTAGATCAAAATTGCCTAGGTAAAAATACAAACCATTTGTGTGTTCAATTCAGGGATTTGATTGGTTGGTTGACCCGTCTCACTCTCGTTTGTATTTGGTTTGTATTTTTACCTTGTAATTTTCACCTTGTAATTGGTTTGTATTTTTACCTAGGCATTTTTGATCTACCTTCCTCGTAATAGGATATGTTTTTAAATTTTTAATAAAATATAATGCATATATTCAAAATAATTTGCTCTGAAAATGAATCCGTGAAGATCTTGCTTTGAACCACAAAATGATAAATGAACTTACCATTATTTATCAAGAAGATTAGGAATGACTTTTTTGTACACATCTTACCAGTGTGATTGATTTAATGTATAATGGCGTATCAAATCCATTTGTTCAATTTTCTGAAAGTCAGGCTTTTTATTTGTGCTAAATTTAGCGTAATTTATAAATGTTCATTTCCTAGCGTAATTGTTACCGGGAAATTTATGTCGCTATAAAAGTGTCTCATTAGCGACATTTATCGATTTTTTCACGGATCAGTAAACACCTTTTTTTCAAGGTTTCGATAGTATTTTAATGCTGATACAGCCGTCAGACAGTATTTCATGATAATTCGTCTCTTATCGGTAAATTAATTTTCATTTACGAATAGTTGTGTTGATATCATTCTTGTTAGTTATCACTTTCGATTCGTTTTTATTGATCTTTTTCATGTATAAACGCACCAAAGATTCTTTAATAAAATTTTAAGGGGGTGTTACTTTTTTCCGTAAAAACGCATTCAGTGATCGAGTTGCGTGAGGTTTCTAACAGATGAATGAATGATTTTCAAAATTTTCCAAAAAAAAATTTCCGGAAAACAACCGGTTAGATCTTAAAGGGCCGCAGAATAAAAGACCCATGTCACATGGGCCATGTGAAGTCATATGACAGTGATGAGATTTTATTTCAATTAAATACTTATTCAATAATTTAGAAGAATTCAGAGTATTCTAACCATTTGAACCAAAGAGTTTTACCTTTTACAATTTCTGAATTATTTTACATATTACATTTTCAGTTTACTAGTATGTTCAAGAATATTGGACGATATGTTGCTTTTTTGGTAGAATTTTGAATGAAAATTATGTTTTCACTGACGTTAATTATACATTTTGTAATTTTTGGAAGTACTAACTTATGCTTCTCAATAAAATATCAGCAATTTTTTTAATGTAACACAGCTATAAAAGGTATTTGGCAATAAATTATAGTATATAAATTATATTGGCGGTCTATTGACAATAAATTAATTATGACAAATGTATTATAGTTTATAATTTATAGACTATAATACATTTTTATTAATGAATTTGTTGTCAATAGACAGCCAATAACTGTTAAATACTGATGTTATTTTAAAGTGTAGAAGTCATTAATCGATCTTTCGCAACATTAGCCTTTCAACTAAATTTTGATCATCAATTACCCGATAACTTGTTTTTCATGCTGATAATCTTAAAACTTTTGAAATAACCAAAAAAATTAAGGTTTGCAAAATCACTCTTAATATAAAAAAATCCTTTTTCCAGACGTTCTAAGTCATATTAATTGTATTTGATAAAATATTTAAAATTCATAAAATAAATTTGCGCATTGTCTGTCCGGTAATTTCCTAAAAAAATAAGGATTTTTCATAATAAATTTGCCGAGATTTTTTTTAAGTAAGTTTTGGCTCTCAAGCGCGCTACAGCGCCACCTGGTGAAAATCTGACCGCGGGAACATTACCGATGTCATTTTTTTGGCCTTACTTCTAGATCAAATTTTCAGAGACTTTAATTTCGCAAGGGGGATCATCCCTTTAATCAGAGTTGTAAAAGGGATCATCCATACCGGATTTTCTATCCCTATCCCCATTTTTTGCCTATCTTTTCTTAAACCTACGCAAAAAGAAGATGGAAAACCCCCGCAAAATCCATCCCTTTTACAGCCCTGTTGTTGTCCTAGAGATTTGTGACAATTTGAGTTTAAATAAATTTTTTGCAATTAAAATACTACCCGAAACGCCCACAAATAATTTATTTTTTCAACTCGTCTCATAAATTGTATCACTGTGCTTTGTCCTTAACAATAAAGCGCAATTTCTAGCCTTCAAATAAGTTTAATTCGATTTATATTGTTTTATTAAAGCTTGGGTGAATAAATGCACAGTTTATGTGGTCGACAATCCCAATAAATTTTAAAATATAAAACCTGGCCTGATCGTTGTTTTTAATAACCACACTTTCATATTATTTATATCTTTATGAAAAACAGTTTTCTCTATTGATTTATTGCGGTAAATTGACCGGTGCTGAACTTAAAAATTCAGTCGTTTTGTTATTTATGATATAAATATTTGAGATCCTCTGTAACGCCCGGGCACCTAGGAAAATACCTGGGTGAACTTTGTGACATTTTTTTTAAATTTGACAGAGTACTTTGTCACAAAGTACCTTGAAACATTTTTACATACTTGTATACATAATTTTGCAAATTACACTCACATACAAATATGTAGGTTATTTATATTGAATAAAAGAAACGGCGGAGTGCAAAACGCGAACCACGTCTGAACCAAAAAATGCCTCAAAAGACCTTACTGCACGCGAGGCCTAAGAAAAAAATAATCATTTTTAAACGAAAATGTCACAACGTGCATCCAGGCATTATCATCACTATTTTTTCTCTTGTAAACTTCAAAATCATCCTCAAATCAAGAAACTCAAAAAAACATTACAAAGTTTCAGAATTTATGAGATCGGCTGAATGTGATCGGATCAGTTCGGTTCACAAAAAAATATTGAAAACGATCAGATATTACCCCAACCACTTTCATCAATCCACTTCAACGGAAAAAATTTGCACTTTAAATTTTCGGTTTATTATCTTTCAAACAATACTGATTTTTAAAATTTTACACATAATTTAAAAGTATTAACTAAGAAAAAATTATTCGATAGCGTAAGTGCGTCGGTCAAATTTATTTCCTTAAAATGACTGAATTTCTGACATATACGGAAGATTATATACCGCATTAGTTTCAAGTGGCGTCCATACCAAAAGTACCTCAAAAAATATTATGGTCTTTCGAAATAATGTAAAAGTTGTTTTAAAAGCATGAATTTTGGATTAAAATGTTTTTTATTGATCTTACCCACAAGTTTGAAAACGAAGCTTATTCCATCATTGAAAATGATTCATTGTCCTTATAGTCTATAAGGACAATGTTGAAATAAAGTCGCAGTAAAAGTCTATAACTTATAGTCTATGAGTACGGTCAGTACCGGGCGTAAAATTGAGTTTTAAACTAATTAGTTTATTAACGATTTGTGATCGGTGACTTGTGCAGAATTTTAAGGGGAACTTTTAAAAATAGAAAAAACAATCTTCGAAACTTTTTTATTTGGTAAAATAGCATTTTATGCTTTGAATTGACGATTGAACTAGGTGCTCATGCCTGCTCAATCCTCAAATTATTTTATCGAAAAGCAAATAAAATACTCTATACTTTAAACTTTATAAGGACAATGTTGAAAAAAATATATACGTTAAAATTTATAACTTTAGGACAAAAACCACTGTATGAAAAATTATAAGATATTTGGTAACGTGTCATTCTGCTTAAAATGCGAGTCAGAATTTAACTCCTTATCTTTTCAGTATTTCTTTCCAACCAATCATACAAAAAAAACTTTAAATTTATACAACAACTGCGTTGATGACATATAACAGTGGATAATCAGATATACATCGTGAATTTTTTTCTCATGCTCAGAACTGGTAATTTCTAAAATGTTTTGGGTCTTTGCGGATATATTTTGGCCCCGAGAGAATTTTGAATATCCGACAGGAACGTTAATTCTTAACAATGAATGCGACAAAAAAAAAAACTGGTTCAATTTAATCCAAATTTTATGCTATCTTTTGACATGATTAATTAGCTTTAAATATTTTTCAATTTCAGCCTAAATTTTTAAAGGGATTTTCACTTGACAATTGCTCAACAAGAATAACCTAGTTTAGATTGAAGTGGAGGGCGACTTTAGAATACTTCAGGTACCTTAGTTTCTGGCCACATCTTTAATAACTTATATAAAATGTAAGTATAAAGTAAGGTCCCAGAGTATTCTGAAGTCGCCCTTCACTATAATATAAACTGGGTTAAATTATTGTTGAGCAATTTTCAAGTGCTTTTCAAAATGCAGGTAATCAATAATAAGCTACGGTGGGTATGTACAAGAAGTTTAGTTAAAAATGCTAGGCTTTGAAACATTAATGCGTTTATGACAAAGCAAAAATGATGAATTTCCCAATGCTGCAATTCATAATTATTTTTTTGCAAAAAATCTGAAAAATGTTTCTTGAAAATTTTTTCGAAATTCGAGATTTTTAAATGACCGGAATACAAGAAGTTTTTAGAGATTTGCCTGACAATAAATTTCGAAAAATCTAAGCTTTTCTTCAAATTATTGATTTAACATGTTGTACAGATTTTTTTTTGTAAGCATGATGAACTCACATTATGTAACTTTGTGGATCAAAAAAATGAAGATCTCAAGACTGACTTTATTGGTTGCCAATGAGCACGCAATTAAAAATAAATTGACCTATAATGTTTCCGTTCCCTCCAATTCAATCTCGACGCCTTACTTTTGTTTCTCGAGAAACAAAATTACATACTACCATTAATTTCTAGTAAAAAAGTTGATAAACAATAGATGGATCACGGGGCCTCCTTGCACATATCAACCACTTTTAAACCAACATTTTAATATAATTCGGCTTTTGAAAACGACTCATCCAATTGAGTTCTTAAAAAGTTCAAACTGAGCCCAACTACTAATAGAAAACTTACAATAAAAATAACAGTAATCTTAGAAATCAAATCAAAAAATAGTCCGATTCGGACCAATTTTTTTATCATTTTTTTTCATTATTCACTTAATATTTTGAGCTATCTAAAAACTTAATCGGATGCAGGAATCGGCAAAATATGGGCATCTGGGCCGTTTTTTCGGCCCAGATGTGGCCCAGCGCCTGGGCCAAAAAAAGCCTCGACTCAGCCCAGACCCAGCAAAATCGTGGCCCAGCTTGGCCCAGGCGAAAAAAAGTGGCCCAGGCGAAAAAAGTCGTTTTCAAAAGCCGAATTATATAAAAAAAACCTTGCTAAAAAGTGACAAATATGTGCAAGGAGGCCCCGTAATCGATATAATATTAGCAACTTCAGCTTATTAAAGATTAAACTAGAGGTCCCTGAAGACTTATCAAGTCGCCCTTCTCTTTAATTTTAACTAGGTCATGTTGAGCAATTTCTGATTGACATCCTCTGTACTTAAATCCCCTGGCTACATCGAAAAAACTGCTATTATATCTTTTATGGTATGCAAGTAATGCGGCCATAAAGACGTGCTTCCGCTAAAACAGCGACCTCAGCATTTCAATAATCCAAAATGAACAATTTCAAAAATTTATTTTTTAATCAATGAGAAGTTTTTAGGAACTAATATTTTGATCTTGTCAAGATTAAGTTCAAAGTAAACGTCAGTTACAATGTATCAACTGGCGACAGACTGATAAAAGTTGACTGAAATAATCCAAAATAATCTCAAGGTTAAATATATTCAAAAGGTGCGCCTTACTTTCAGTTTTATTTAGACTGTTTGCCGGGATCTAAGCTGACAAAACAAAATTGGCGAAAACAGTGGAGTTTAATCGGTTATTTACAGTCCAAATTATGGATTTCGGACATTGGTTATTTTGTATTGCAACGCAAATGAAAAAAATGGATGTGACTGCGGAAATACTATGATAGATTTAAAGTTTTTCGTTAAAACATATGCTTGTTTCAACGTCATTTATTTATAAATTTCATCTTTCACACTGAAAAAATTTAGTTCGCTATCGCCGGTGTCTGAATTGAGGTATAATTCATTAAGTTTGTATTATCATAACGTTTTGGCGTCAGTTGGATGCAGCCACCGAATTCAATGAATTTTATTTGTTTTTATACAATTTTAACGCTGAAATCGGGATTTGAAACTGTACAAAAGCTTCAAAAATAATTGTCTTCATGGAATCTATGCAATAAATTGAATTCGGTGATTGGCAAGTTTGAGTATGTTAATGATTTTTTTAATCAGCGTATTGAGAAGATAACTCAATCAAAACGTGGGCTTGTATGAAACATTTCAAACAGAAATTATTTTGTGAAAACCCTCGGCATGAGTTTTTGGAAAATTGCGCACTTTTAGACGAAAGGGCTGATCAGGATAATCAAAATTGTCTGCGTATATGGAAATTCCTATTTAACCTCATAAAAATATTTGTAGGTCTGTTAAATAGATTGCAAAATAGAAACTGTTCATAATTGAAAACTAGATAAAAATATTCAAAAATATTGTGGCTGGCTTTTTTCTGACAAAGTTTAAGAGTCACATAACTCTATACACAATCCCTTTTAATATTTTGGCAACAACCATCCTCTCAAAAAGTATTAATAATGTTAGAGCTCTCATCTGTCATTATGATGACCAGCAAGTATATAATAAGCCCTCAAATGGATATTGGGGTAATCAGTTTATTCTTATGTCAAAAATTATACGTAGAATTTGAATTAATTTCACTTATTTCTAGAGTATATTATTAAGGGGGAAGTGTCCGTGCAATATGTTCCTGAAAATTGAATATATCCTTTTCCCAATGGAACTCCATCTCAAAAACGTTTACTATCTCTCTAGCGCGTGTTCGAATCCCACTTATGTATAAATGATTGTCTTAGTGATTGCTTGAGTTATTACACACCGATCAAATTCAGCGGCCCAATATCAAACACCTTTGCCTATAATCATACTCAAGACAATCAGTAAGACAACATTAGTGGGATTCGAACACGGGCTATAGAGATAGTAAACGTTTTTGAGATGGAGTTCCGTTGGGAAAAGGATATACTAAAACAGCAAAGATTAACGATTGGTGGTGATTTTAATCTCGCTTAAATTTTGGCGTCAGTTGGATGCAACCAACGTATTCAATATATATTATTTGTAACTATACAATTCCAACACCGAAATTGTGATTTGAAACTTGACAAAAACTTTCAAAAAAATGTCTTCATGGAATGAATACAATACATTGAATTCGGTAGTTGCAACAACTTAACAATATAGCAAATTTCAGTACGTTAAATATTTTTTGTAAATCTCGCTATTGTGCAAAAATCAAATCCATTACTAGAGGGCGCTAATAAGTTGACCTTGTGAGTTTTTCTTAAAAACGACTTTATTAAATGTTTTTCGAAATTATTTTTTAAAATTATTTAAAAATATTTCCTAAGTTTATCGCTGACATTGTAAGTGCTCCATTTGTTATCATTAATGGTCGTAAAGTGCGATAAACGAGCTATGAAATTGCCCAAAATCGACGCTATGATTTAACTGGCGCCATTTATTTTTGTATTATAAATGTATGTTTATTATAGGCTGTCACCGGTCTCGACCAAAACGGAAACAGAGAATTATGTTTAAAAATGACGTTTCGGTTTTGCACCATCTTTTCAAAGAAAATAAGTCGACTTGAACTTTAGCTTATCTAGAATGGCAGTAAAAATTGGTTTTAAATTTAGGGCGTTAAAATGGCGTTATTTAAGGGGGTACAGTTCGGTTCACAGAATTTTCTTAAAATTTGGGACCTAACTAATTCGGGTGAAAAAATGACAATGGAAATATTATTTTTTATTTTTGAAGTCAAGTTCGGCCAGGCGGCGCCTTCAAAGTCCGCCAAACGAAAATCTCATCTCCTCCCGATCGGATCGAAGATTTTTTTTTTGCAAAATAATCCTCAGATAATTATCTTGAATCTCACTGAATTTTTTTTATCTTCCAAAATAAAATAAATTTAAAATGTTTACACTTGCCAGATTTAAGAATCAAGCAGGTTTCCAGCAGTTTTCAAGATTTTGATACCTTGAATGATTAAAATTTAACACACGATATTGAATTAGACAATTTTGATGAAAATTTGAATAATTCCGAACGTGATCTTTTTTGGAAAATTTGAATAATCCCGAACATGAAAACTCACAACAATTTTTCTTGATAACCTTACATCCAATCTCAACTTTTTTGATATTTATGAGATGATCAGGCTTGATTCTTTAATCTGACAAGTGTGAAATGTATAAATTTATTTTATTTTGGAAGATATGAAAATTTTCTTACGAACCAGAATTAAATTTGAAAATTTTCCTTGGTGAGATTCAAGATAATTATCTGAGGATCATTTTGCAAAAAAAATCTTCGATCCGATGAGTACTCAGGAAGGAGATGTGATTTTGGTTTGTCGGACTTTTAAGGTGCCGCCTGGCCGAACTTGACTTCAAAAATTGAAAATAATATTTCCATTGTCATTTTTCTACCCGAATTAGTTAGGTCCCAAATTTTAAGAAAATTCTGTGAACCGAACTGTACCCCCTTAAAGCCGAAAGAATCCTTCATGAGGAGTGTCAGAAAGCAAAAGTTTTTGTTCTTTTGAATAACGGCTTAAAAACTAACTTATTTGAACGTTTCTGGAAGCTTTGTTAACATCATTTTTAACTTAAAATATTATCATCACGACGTTTCGCTTTATTGCATTAACAAGTTTTTAAAATTATTTTATACATTAAAATTTAGTAAAACACTTTACATTTTTTGAATCAATTTTTTACAGTAATTTCGAGTGTTCGTATTGCGAACTTCACACAAGCATAATTAAAGGGAAGACTAGTTTGAAATTGAAACTTTCAATTTTAATGTTTTTCATTCTGTTTTTCACAAAAAAGTTCATTTTCAAGTTATTATTTTCAATTTTGATTTTTCTAGAATTTTTTTTTACCTTCTTTATTCCTTTGGCCTTGGATGGGAAAAGTTATAAATTGAGTCGGAAACGTAGATTGAGGTACTGTTTGGACATTTAAAGCTTTTTGGTCATTTTAAAAAATAACCCCATTTCCAAATTTTACGTCTCCGGTTTTTTATGGAAAAAACTTTGGAAACAAAAAAATCGTCGGACTTAAAATGACCCTAATTGTTTTTTTCTACAAGATGGCCCATCTAAGATGGGTCAGAAAAAACGATATCAATTTTTAATCACATTATTGACAATCATCGGCATATCTGACCTCTGAAATGATACTTCATTTTTCTTGCTTTCTTATTAAAAATAACTACTAGTAATTGTCTTTCATTAAAATTTTAGACCTTTAATTTGGCGATTAGATTCGCGACCTCCTATTTCCAAATTGTTCTGATCAGCAAAAAAATATCTTAAAAAAATTGAACTTTGTCAAAATAAATTTGATTATGTATTGATTAAATTCGAAATATTATTTTTAAATGTGTTTATGATATTTGAATGCAATTTAAAGGTTACAGACTAATTTTAAGAATTTAAATGCGTTTAAAAGATTTTCTAATGGAAAAAATCCACCAGAAAATCTGTTCAAACTGCGAATATTATTCAAAATTGAAATTAAAAACTTTGATTCTTAAATTTCAAATAGCTTTTTCACTTTTTAACAGATTTCCCTCAAATTCTGAAGAATTGTTCCGAAATGACTTGATCGGAAAATTAGCAGCTCCTATTTAAGATTTTTGGCTTAAATCGACCAGAAAATTAAAATGTTCAGGTTATTAAATAATAAACATCGTCGAAAAATTATTTTAAATAATAAACAAAAAGATTCCAAAGTTTAATACATTCACTGATTTATCGATTGAAATGCCCTCTAGTTTCAACGTGAATTATTGGTTCTGATGATATTATATACGGTACTTAAAGATTAAAGATTATTTTCCGAAACTTTATTTACTAAACAGATCCGTTATTAAATAAAATTTTAACCGTCTTTGAAATATATTTTTAGTAAACATAATGAGCTTTTCAACATTTTTTTGAAGTTGAACGAGCTCAGATCAGTCCAGGAAATGGCCATAAATCATAAGGATGAGTATATGATATATCACTCAGCGTATTATGAGATTAATTTCATCAAATTGGAAGCTTAGAAAATAAGATTACCGGATTTATTTCACCCGGAAACCGGATGAACCAACTATAATGAGAAAATGTAAATTAGGTAATGAGGCTGTAGGAGGTTTTTAAGTCACAAATTGAGTTTCTAAATCAATGTCAAAACGGGAAATAATTATTTTTGATTGTCAGCAAATAACCTTGCACAACCCACCGCGTAAGTTTCAAGTTAAAAGTGATTTGTCGAGACTTGAGATGATGTGATGCCCGATTTTAAGCATTTTGTACAATAGCATGGTTTTCGAATCACCTCAAGTCTCGACACTATTTAAACGCAAGTGATAATGTCATGTTTGTCTATAATTACATGTCGGGTTATCCGTTTTTTCGATGTTAAAAACTTCTCAGATGTATATTTTGTCTGTCTTAGTATGTCGACCATAATTATTTGTGTCAAATTGCAGTAAGAAATTTTATAAAAAATTGTTGCCTCAAATTAGTTTTATCATAAACCGGAAGTCGTTGCAATTCTGAATTAAATTCATAATTTTGAATTTTTTTTAATGAAGCATTAATTTTTAGTTTATACAAATGATTATGATTTTTCAGATATCATTCAAACCCGTTGGGTTAAATTACATTTAAATTGTACTCGAAATATATTCATATATTAATAAAGTTAAATTCTCGAAAAAATAAATAAAACGAACCAGACCCAAAAACTGGTCTCGCCTGGATTATTACAAAAACAAAAATTCAGGAGCTAATCTTCTATGAAATTATTGACTTGGAACCGAAATTATCAACATTTGTTATTCAAGACCCTCGAAAAAAAAATCTTTTTGAAGTGAAACATACAAATTTATTGTCACAGATAACAATGTTAAAAGAATTTTTAAAAAAGTATTCCAGTTAGGGCAAACAAAAATTCTGCAATTCTGCTTTTTGGGCCTTTCAAAATTATATCCATAAGTTCAAAAGGCACTATTTTTTCCTGTTCCAGTTAGGGACACATTGACCGACCCCAAAAAAATGTTCCAGCTACGGCACTGTGTTCCAGTTAGGGATGTTCCAGTTAGGCAGCGAGGACTGTATGAAAAAAGGTTAATTTAAATTTGTCACTTCAAAAATAGAGATCACTAAATTTAAAAAAATAAATTATAACAGACTATTTCTAGAGAATAAATTTTAGTAAACGTATTTTCGCAAAAATTTTCAATTTGTATGAAATGTTTAAATAAACATCAAACTTAAAATCTAAAATTTTCAAATATTTTTGAAGTCGGGCTCTATTATGTTTTTACCTTTTCAGCCAGAAAGTCTCGAAAACTATCATAGACTTCTAGACATACTGTTTACACTGTGTATATTTTCACTGAAAATAATTAATCTGATAAGTTATCCAGGATAACGCTTGAAAATGAATAAAAGAAAGTACTCGCAAACCAGAAAATGAATTTCAAATAAACATAAAAAGAATTATGCTAAAGTAACAACTTTCTTCCCGTCTAATACAAAAAACATGCTGCAATTGTAGTTTGTAAAAAAATCTGCAAACTGAGTTTTTAAGAGGTGTTTTACTGATTTGTTTCAATATCCTGTTCCAACCTATTTGAATCAAAAACGATTTTGTATTCTACAATACGTAGTTGTACAACACATATTGTAAAAAACAAAATCGTTTTCGATTCAAAAGGGTTGGAACAGGATATATGTCAGTTACAATTTTTTTGACAAGATTACACTGAATTATCTCAATTATTATGAAATTAAATCATTATCTGGACAGAAATTGATTCCGAACTAGGCTGTCCGACGCAATTCACATCCTTATCGCCGCAACTCTTGTTTAAGTGCCAAACTAGTTTTTATTATGGACATTTTAGGATAGCCAGGAAGTAGGTTCAAGAGAGTTTGATTAGTTAATCAATCTGAAATTTTATCGGAACTGACATCAAATTTTTGAAATGACACAAGGATGTTTAATAAAATCCTCAAAATTTAAGGGGCTTTCACGAATTGAAATGCGTACGTAAAAAAATAAAATTCAAATACAGAAAAATAAATTATGGCTTATTTTTCTTCTCGAATTTTAAATCATGAGTCAAATATTCTTAATTTATGCTCGGAATAAAATGTTACAGGGGGAGGCCCAATATCGCCGAAAGTAAAAGTCGAGAAATTGCGTAGGTTTTTTCGGCGATAATGGCAAATTCGGCGATATTCGGTCGGCGTTATGGAGCCTCCCCCTGTAATTAGTTATTATCGACATAAACGCTGACATACAATTCAAACCGCCAAGTTCAGAGTGAGGCGGATTTATAATAAGTACACGAAAAGCTCGTGAAAAGCTGATAATTTGCTCTCGAAGGCTAAAAACTTTTATTCAGAAGCCACCGTGACCCTTATTTCAGGGTCACATAAATAAGTGGTAGGTATATTGTGATCCCTGAAAATCGACTAGGGATGATATCGATTTTCTGGTATTTATCATTAATTTAGTCGTAATATCATTTGAAATTGGCGTAAGTTCCTCGCAATTTGAACACATTTTTTCATCAATTTTAACTCCTAAGCGCTAGGTGTGACAAAAAGTCGATTTTAAATAAATTCTGAATGGATTCTAGAATAATTATTTTTTGTTTTTTCATGCACCGCCATAAGTATTCGTGTTGTATTCATGTTTCGCCATAAACTTTTGTTTCGATCTTCTAACTAGATTCTAGTTTTTGAGGTGAGAATTTCAACGATGGAAAAAATAATAAAAAATTATTTGAAGAGAAAGTTTTTGGGTGACAAACATGAAATGAATGAGGTCACTGATCTCGAATAGCCGTTGTTGATTGGTCTCTGAGAAAAAAGTATTTATCAATATTACCAACGGAACTCCATCTCAAAAACTTTTACTATCTCTATAGCGCGAGTTCGAATCCCACTAATGGTGTCTAAGTGACTGTCTTAGCGATTGATTGAGTGATTACACACCGATCAAATTTAGGGGTCCAAATATATCAAGCACCCTTGCCTATAATCATAATCACGACAATCACTAAGACAGCATTAGTGGAATTCGAACACGCGATATAGAAATAGGTAACGTTTTTGAGATGGAGTTCCGTTGATAAAAGGATATTAAACAGGAAAAAGTGATATTTCGTCATGATAAAAGGTTTTTATGATACCTCCTCGCTTTAACTTCCAGCTTAATTTATAATCTAAAATAGTCTGGAGTAATTCTCTGAAATCTCTGGATATTCATAAAATGTGATTAATTAACGCATAATTAGTAGGGAACCTGTCAGATGGAAATCAAATCTATTTTTACATAAATATTTTGAAAATAATTAATTTTTGATTTCACGGAATAACAAGCGGATAATTCTGAAAAAGAAAACACGGAAAAGTTGGTCAGCTTTCGATTTATTTAATCATTTTCGAAATATAGTAAAGAAGCGAGAAAATTTCTAGCATTAGCAAACGAAATTAACTTCAAGTTAAACGGCTAGAAAAATTTTCAGAAATATTGACTACGGTATGTTTCGGAAATGATCAAATAAACCGAAAGTTCAACTTATTTTAATGTTTTCTAAAACGAAATATGAGATCGAATTTATTACGGTACTTGCTGGGCCGTTTATGACACTTTTTAGATTTGGTTACTTGGTAATATTTTTTGTAAATACAATAAACAGGAAATAACACCAAGTAACCAAATCTGAAAAGTGGCATAAAGGGTCCCGCAAGTGCCGTAATAGATATCCCAAAAATCATCATACAGTATGTAACATTTTTGATCTCATTTTTCCAATTGGGATAACGTGCTATCCGCCAATGAGAACGAATCGTTCTGAACGATCAATTTTGGCAAATACCTACGTCTTTTTCAGATTGAACTAATCAAAACGATGGAATTCACATTTATCCAAACTGGAAAAATTGGAGCAAAAATGTTAAATACTGTAGACTATGAGTCATAGTTCTGAAAAGGACGAATTCATTGGACCAACAAGATATTGCTTAAAATACTCATTGTAGCATCTTGAATTCCACCATTTTTGGAATAATTTACGCATGAATTTGAAGTTGCTTGAAAATAGTAAAATTCAAGATGGTAAAATTAGTTCTTTTAATAATCTTTTATTGCTCCAATGCATCCGTCCTTTTCAAATTACCATTTTCAAGATAGTATCTTTAAGATACGTCTTATATGACGTATATTGTTTTAAACTAAAAAATGCGTGGTCCGTCGAGATGTCATCATAATTTGAAAAGTTTTTCCAATTTGAAAATAAGTTTCATAATTGGTTCAAATGAAGTAAAATATCTAAATGTGTAGAATTATTTTTTTCACCAAACGCAATAATATGTAAATTCTAAAAAGTAGATTTGGGAAATTTAATTTTGAAATATGACGTCATTCATGACGCACTTAAGGGGGTAGCGGTCGCAAAATGGTACTTTNCTCCACTTTACCAGAATACTAAACTGCTTCGGAACTTTTGAGAATAGCCATTTGGTAGATCTATCCTTAATCTACAAAAAAAAATTAATCAGAATAATTTTTGACCGACCCTGGTGACCATCATGCAGCGAATTCTAGAACACCTAATCAAAATTTTCAAATCTATCTTCTCCTAGAGCTCGCATACGATTTCACTCAAACTTGGTGTGAACCACGGAAACACGTATGGCTGTAATGTGCAGGTGGGATTTTTTAAATTTCTAACTAGTTTTTTCTAGAACTGCAAAAAACCGCCTAATTTCAAGATTTTCGCTATTCAAAATCTATCTCCTCCTAGGTTACATTTCAGAATGCAGTATAAATTTGGGAAAANAAAAAATGAAAATTTCGAACTTTTTTTTGGACTTTTATTTTGTTTTTATCAATAAGTTTATGCTTTCGGAGTGTTCCCTAGCAATTTCGTGCTATTTTTACACCCCAAAGTACCCTCAAAAGAGTGCGACCGCTACCCCCTTAAAGTAATTTTTGATAAAAACCTCAAACGCCCACGCAATTTCGGCTCATTCTGCGATATTGGCATTGGAAGGAATTTAGCTAAAAATCGTAAACTTTCGTAGGTTTTTTCCGGCAATATTGGGCCTCACCCTGTACCATGAGTTTTTATAAGTTGTTGTTGTGATAATGGCATTTGCCGACATGAATTTTTATCTGATCGTAGCAATTAATTTTTGACTTTTTTTGTTTTGACTTTTCGTGCAATTTTCATATGCAAGTTTGCTGTTTATTCATGCAGATAAAGTTCGCTATCTTCAGCTTTATATAAAACTTCATGTTCCAAGAGTCAAAAAGGACCAGATATAATCCTAGATATCCTTTACCCAACGAAACTCCATCTCAAAAACGTTTACTACCTCTATAGCGCGTGTTAGAATCCCACTAATTTTGTATAATTAATTAGTGATTGCTTGAGTGATTACACACCGATCAAATTTAACGATCCCAATATCAAATATCCTTGCCTATAATCATACTCAAGACAATCACTTAGACAAGATCAGTGGGATTCGAACACGCGCTATAGAGATAGTAAACGTTTTTGAGATGGAGTTCCGTTGGGAAAAGGATATAAAATATTTCCTGAAACGTTCAAAATAACTACGTATAATTAAAAAAAACAATACTATAGTATATTCTAGATAATATAAACATTTCACTGATAGAGTCTCTATTAGAGACCTACACAAATATTTTGGAACAATTGAATATACAGCTTGAGTTTTCTTGTTTACGGCCAAAATAATGCCTTTAACGAGAAAACTCAGGCTGTATAATAATTCATTTCATTTCGCCAATAAAAAAATACTCTTTCCTGAGCTTTTTTCCTAATCTGAAAAATAGTTTTCTAGATTATATTCTCAAAAACTAACTTGAAATTCGAGTGATTTTCCAATAAAATACCACAAAAAGGAAATGAATCATTCTTTTTACACCGGATATATTTTCTGTAAAATTCGATATTAAAAAATATGAGGAAAGCAAAGTTAAAGATTTCCAGAAATCAATAATCAGAGAAAATAATAGGGGTTAGTTTCACTTATTTCTGTTTAAGGTTTATTCAATAACCTTCCTCTGCAAAAATTATTTTTCTATTGACAGGTATCATAATCCATATAATCTTCTTTTTGAGCTCGAAATTAAAAGGCTGAACAAAAATTTTCTTTATTTTGGTGAAATGGGTCAAAAAACCAGGGAGTAAAATCAGTTATCTATACTACTTATTTAATCTATACTACATTTTGTACTGGGCCGGCAGTAACCATAGATGAAACCGGGCTTTAAAAACTGCTGACAAACGAACTATTTTAAACCTCCTTCTATGTAATAAAAGGAGCTCATTATTTGATTCGATACAATTCTTTTCGAGTTTATAGACCGATTTGAATCTACGAAACAAAAGAAATTAACTCGAAAACAAGATATATCAGATATAAATATCTTTTTGGACGTATAATTTTTCAAGCAAAACTATAAACAAATCAAGCTAGCCTACTTGTACATGCCGTGCGCAATACGTGTTTCAATGTCTATTTTAAGTGTTATCGACTGTAGTTTATATTGAATTTTTACGTCCTCCGAAATTAGGAGTCCGGATCGAATTAAGAAACGACCGTAATGCAACTTTTTGTAAAAAAATACGATCCAATGTACAGAATGTTATTTGTTTGTTCTAGAAAAGCAAGGAAAGGCTGTCGATATCAAGCCAATGAGCGCGCGCCTAGAAATTAATCGACCAATCACGTGTCCATTCCCTCTTTTTAATCGAGATTGTTATTCTTGATAAATTAATGTACGTACTGTATATCCTCATTTCACACTATGAGTGCGATTTGGTTCATTGCACTAGATAACCAACTACGTTTTTTCGAGATGGAAAAATCTCACTCATAGTGTGAAGGGGGGATATTTTTAAACAAAAAAAATTGTTAAGAATTGACCTTGGTGGCCTTCTAGCGGGTAAACATGACGTTCCAGAGATCTGAGACGCAGTTCATTCATATTTTGTAGGTCGATTATACTTAAGTATTCTAGAAAATTTTAGCGAAATCGAATTGCAGCCATGTCAAAAACTGCTGACAAACGAACCATTTTGAAGCTCCTTCTATGTAATAAAAAGAGTTCATTTTTTGATTCGATTAAAAAAATTTTGAGTTTATTGACCCATTAGAATTAATTCAGCGAGGTTGAAATTGGGTCTACTTTTGGGATATTACAAATTTAACCTGACAGAATCGATAATTACTTTTTTTCAAGACCAAAGCCCCTTTTTCTTTTTGTTCCTGAAGATAAGATAAAAAATTAATTGCTAGCCAGCCTATCGCAACTAACTCATTCTTGAATAAACGATGTACTTATTACGCCTTTAACTCATGAGATTAGGTAGACGTAGGTTTTTGTTCATTATTTGGGACAAAATTT
Source organism: Oikopleura vanhoeffeni (assembly GCA_004367855.1). Classification (NCBI taxonomy): domain Eukaryota; kingdom Metazoa; phylum Chordata; class Appendicularia; order Copelata; family Oikopleuridae; genus Oikopleura; species Oikopleura vanhoeffeni. Next base: position 199,362 of record SCLH01001472.1, read on the forward strand.
CTTCGAGAAACGGCATTTCTTCCGTGCAGATTTAAAACGCGTTGTAATGAGACGCCCGTAGCTTGACGGTGAAAAAAATTCGAAACACATCTTTTAGGGTGTCCGCAGTCAGGCAAAAAAATCTACAATAAGCATTTTTGAATAAAAAGAGAGTATGATTAAAGGCAAGGGTGCTTCATATTGGGCCGCTAAATTTGATCGGTGTGTAATCACTCAAGAAATCACTAACACAACCACTTAGACAACATCAGTGGGATTCGAACACGCGCTATAGAGATAGTAAACGTTTTTGAGAAGGAGTTCCGTTGGGAAAAGGATATACATATGAATATATTTTCACGATCAAGTTTTATTATTCTTTAATCCACACTTAAATAAATTTTATAGGCCTTCAAAATTGATGAGGCGATTGACGTAAAAAATGACGCAAACTAAAAAACTCAGGCAGTACAATTACATTCCTTTTTTAGGTGTGGATCAGAAAAGATGTATTACTGATATACAACTAATATTTTATTCAGACTCTAAGATACGGCCAAATATTGCGTAATTTTTAGCTATTTCTAAATAATGAAAAAGTGAAATTCGGCAAAAAATAAAAAAAATACTTGTTTTAATTTTTTTTTATTTACCTACAGTTTAGGTCGTACACTTTTAAAAAACGACATTAAAAAATGTTTAAAATGCTATTATATCTTATATAAAAGGTTTTGCTCGAAATAAGTGAGGAAATAGCTCAAAATTACGCAATATATGTCCGAAGGTTGAAGTCTAAAAGTCGGGCATATTCTGCCAGACTGACAAATCAGTTAGACATGATTATAATGTCGATCATCTTAAATAAAGCGTGAAATGCGTAATTCAGCAATTTCTTAAACTATTTCAAAAAAATTTTATACAAAATTTGTATTACAAATATGATATAAATTATATTATTTAGTATAATTTATATAATATTTATATATAATAATTTTATTCAACTGTATATTTTAGAAAATTTGGATTATTCAATTTATACTTCTCCACATTATCCAGACGGTTACTTTTCTCATATCTTAGTAAATAAACTCCTGTCCCTGTTAAATCAATGTTCGGGACTCACCCTTGCTGCGACCAATCAGGGCGCAATAATGAGGGTCAGTTGCGAACGTAGATCTGAAGGGCAAGATATCCTCTTTGTAGATATATTTCAATATTATATCGACTAAAAACTTTGGAAACTAGGTGTTTTTTATTGTTTAAAATTTCATTTTACTATCGTTTCAGAAGAGAACTTCAGCTTATAACGACTGTTTTTTACTTAAAAAACAGGACATAAGCTAAATTTTGGTAACTAGGTGCGTTGAAGTGTTTCGGATTTCATTTTCTTATAGAAGATAACTATAGCTTAAGGCAACTGTTTTTTTCTTAAAAAACAAGACATAAGCTAAATTTGAGTAATAGTAAAAATTTTGAAATCGTTGCGTTGTCAAATCCCTCACCGTAATCCGTGAAAGACTGCCTGATGGATAGACTTTAAATTTGGTATAGGCGGTGACTTAGATAAGATATTTTTGAGCACAAAGACCCCAGTTTAACTCAATAATTATGTCGACTAAATTTACTTTCGAGCTTTAAAAATGTCTTTTTTGTGGTTAATAATAGCCCAGTATTTCCAAGAATATGCAAACTAAAATAACTGGGTGGCACCCAATTATTATTTTTCCCGAAAAGTTTGTTTTAAGGATTGTATTTGCGTTATTTTTTGGGTGTTTTTGAAACAATTAAGTTAATTTCGAAGAAATATCATACAGTATAAGAAAAAGCAAGGCTAGAATTTTACCTTGTGTCACTTTAAGACAATGTATCCAGACATAATTTTGTGATAGATCATCAGAAATTGACTCATTATCGCATCCTCATAAAACTTTTAGGTCTTTCATGACCACATTCTTTCAAGCCGGGTTTCGAAATGAGATATCAGTTTAAATAATCCAAGGTGTTGGATACGCTGTTATAATCAGGAACAATGTGGCCATGAAAGACCTGAAAGTTTTTCATATGATACCTTATGTCTAGGGTCAGTACCGGGCCGAAAATCGACTTATACCCGGGAGCTCTATGTGCAATAATAATAGTCATCACTTATTTTTTTTTCAAAAAAAAAGATTTGGCTGATTTCACTTTATAAACCGCGTTTTTTTGTGCAAGTTTTGGTATTCTCATTTTTGACGTTTCCGATCTTATTTTTAGATTTTTCTGCGTTCTTAATGCACTTTGAAGCAAACAAAAATACGATGTGAAAAACACCAACGGCATTTTCAACGAGTCTTCAATAAGAAAATCGTGTAAAATTATACTAGAAATTTAATGTTTTTTGGAAATTATTATTTTTCTGAAAATTAATTTTTTTGAAACTTAAATATTTTTTAGAAAATTAATTTTTTTTTGAAAATTTCACATTTTTTGAAAATCTATAATTTTTTGAAAATCATTTTTCGCAAAAATAAATGGCAGATAAATCTTGATTAAAATTTTATATTGCATGAGTTTGAGGTATTTTACGTGTTATAAGCTAATTCATATTTTCATCATGGTGAGATTCCTTTCGAAGTTCTTGGTTCAAATATTGTCAGGGTTAAAAATATTATTCCCTACGCTCATCAAATTACTTGTTTTTCTAAAATCTCAGCATAAAAATAACTACGCAAGCACAAAAAATCTGCCGAATTTCCTAAACTGGACTGTCAAATGTCCCGTTTTTTCTGCCTAATTTTAAGTCGAAGTTTTTGTGTGGTATTTAAAATTTGAGATCCACTCGAATTAAGTGTCGGACAAACATGGCGGAAAGGCAAATCAATGCAAGGTCCTTTCGGGGCTTGAAGGGTATAATTTAAAGATTAGCCTCTCTAGTTCAACTCCTTTCACCTTGACTCATTTTAACCGAAAATAGAAATTGGCCACGGAGCGTAAGCTTTAATTATAGAGCATCAGGGGAGATTTTTTCGCCGATTCCTAAAAATTTTGGGAAGGTGAAATTTCTGATTATATTTCCATTTTCTAAAATTGTTTTTCTGTCAAATTGGGTCTGAATCATTTATGATCATTGATCAAGGACGATAACCGAGAAATTGCCATTTTAGCAAATTTTTCATTTGTTTCCTAGGTTTCTGAATAAAAAAATTTTGCTTCTTTCTGATTGGTCGGATAAAATTTTTATTTAAAAATTACTTTCCAACCGGAAATTAATTCGAAAGGTAAAAACCCATGCAGCATGTTTTTAGTTAAAGATTTTTTCTTAATTTTTAGAGGAAACATTACAAAGATTGCTAGTTTTTTAGAAATTGATTTTGTTTTCGAATATTTTAAAAATCTCCATGCTATTTTTCGAAAAAAGTAAGATGTGTCGATCTGAGAGCTTCAAAATGACGTATTTCAGACTGCATGCCAGCCTTAACAAATACGACTAAGGACGATGAACATATTTTCTTGAAATTTTCTGAATACGTAAAGATCATAAAACTTCAACCAAAAAGTCAATATTAAAATTAAAATAATTTATATTCACTGACTAGTTATCTGATCTAAGGACCTTTCATTTTAGACGTGCTTAGACTCAGTAACCCTAGGCGTGCAATTTTAATTTTGAAATATTCATGAAAAACCCTCAGTAAGCATCCTTGAATTTAGTATGATATGAATATTTTAAAAGTTGGAGGAAACCGCCCAAATTATCTGCAGAACGTTTTTTGTTTCAATTGCATGCATTCTTAGAAATAAATTCAGCTATGAAAATGTGTAGACTTTCAAAAATGCAAAAGGGTTTTTTTTTGAAAGAATATGCACAGGAATCGGAATGTGGTTCGGACCTGGTTCGCGTTTTCACCCTCGCTTTGCAAAATGAAGATAATTTTACACATTTAACGCGTCCAAAAAGACTACAATCAAAAAAAATTTCCTGAATTATTTTCATTAGAAAAAATTGATGCTTAAATACATTTGTATGAAAATTTTCTGAGTACAAAACAATTTGATAAACATTTTTCTGACCGTCTTTCTAATAATAAAGCGTCGCTCTTAGAAAGGACGACATTCAGAAAGAGGTACTCTCAACAGTTTGAAATTGATCATGTCAATTAAGTTAAATATTTTCAGGTGTCATATGCTTGCCATATATATTCAAAGCACCAAATGTGCATTAAATGTTGATTTTCCCGTCAATTCGAATTTCAAAATAATACCTTCAAATTGCCCTGAAATAACATCATCTCAATCCTTTTTGTTAAAAATGCAGTGTAACATTTAGATGATATCTTGCATTTGATAACAGGAAAATTGCCATTTTGCAAATTTTTCACATATTTTTTTTGATTCGTAAACAAAAATTTGTGTTTCTTTCTGATTGGTATGAAAAAAATTACTTTCGATCCCGGAATTTAATTCCAGAAAAAAAAAGATGTTTTTGGTATAAAAATGTTTCTGATTTTGAGAGGTTGAAAATCCGAACATCACTGATTTTTCAGAAAATCATTTTGTTTTTAAATACAATTTTTTTGCTTCTTCCTGAGTGGTCGGGGGAAAAAAGTTGCCTTGAGAGGTAAAAACACCTTTTTTGTTTACAAATTTTGACGTGTTCAAATTACAAAAATCACTAATTGTTCAGTAAATTATTTAGTTTTTGAAAATATTAAAAGTTTCCATTCTAGTTTTCAAAATACGATTTTGAGGCTCTTTGGATTTCAAATTGTTCTAAAATAACACCACCTAAATCCTTTAAGTTAAAAATGCAGTATAACATTTACATATTATCTTGCATTTGTAGCTTAGTAGATCGAAATAGTGTTATTTTAGGAGGATTATGCTGTGGATGAAATCTGTATTATACTGTATAATAAGCTTTTCTGTAGAATTTATACGGTCTACAAATGTATTCGAATTAAACTAGCTGACATTAATCCAGTGTAAAAATCGAGATGAAAATCGATCCCGAGCATATCCCAAATATTGATCAAAAAAGATGATTCTGCGAAGCTGAAAAACAAAAGGTCTATCCAGGAAAAGGCTGTCTCATCAAAATAACCCAGCAATTATGGTTTTTAAAGAAAAAGAACTTTGAAGCTCTAACCCTACTAACAAAAGACTCAAGTTCAGCTTGTCCATATCCTTTTTTTTTGCTGACCAATAATAATGAAGTGGAATCTGTCTAATTCGTATTCGTTTAAAAAAATCTATTTTCAACGGTCGTGTCAAGCATCTATCATTTCACCGACATTAATTATTTTTTATTTCTATCTCGATAAATCTAAATTATAAAAAAAAGTTCAAACTTCATGTTTCAATTTTGGTATTTCCAGGTTTTTGAAATAATTACTTTTTTATGACTGTCAACGATTATTTTAAATGGGTTGCAAATATAATTTAATGGTATAATATTATAAGGTATATTATTAACTAGCAATAGCTTAGTTAATACATATTACCTTTTCCAGCCTATGTGGTTTCGATGAGATTCGAACTCGGGACCAAATGAATTATTATTTATACCGTTACTAGTCAGAATCTCATTAAAGGCACGTATATTGGTAGCAGAATGTAATTTATTGATACTTATTTCTTTCTGTATCGCGGGTTTTTAATAAACTATTATTACGTGATCAGAAGGCACAATAATATTCAGGCCAAAACACTTATAAAGACGTGCTGTGACAATAAAGTCATTATATGTGTTTGGGCCTAAATATTTATAAGCCGGCCAGGTTTTGGGCTATTGAAATATTCTCCGAGCATATTTTAAACTTATGCGACAGTTAATCGTTTTAGTTAACAACATTTTTGTATTTAAAAAAAGAAAGAATGCGGTTTTAAATTGAAATTAATATTATTTCACAAACATCGAAATGATTTTTGGTTAAGCCGATGAAAAATAAAACAAAAAAATGTCCACCCGCTTACTAAATTATATAATCAGAAGATGCATGACCTCATAAATGAGTCTTTCAGGTTATTCAGACTTTTTTTGGAGCAAAAAAAATAAGACTCGAGATCGGAATTGAAAATTTATCGCGTTTCAGAACACTGATTTCAACTCTCCTAACAGGTTTCCTTCATGCGTAAAGTATACTTTTACATTTACTTTATTGAAAATAATATTTTTATATGCAGCATGTCACACTTTTGCTCTCATTCTGAGTTTTTGCAGAAACTAACCTTCGCCATCAAAACGTCTTTATTTTGCAAAATTTAAACGTTTTGATTGGCGGAGGTCAGCTTCTGCAAAAACTAGGAATGGGAGCAAAAATGTAACATCCTGTAACATGATGACTTCTTCAATGTGCTGCTCAAAAAAATTCAAAATAATTTAATTTTTATGTCTTATTGTATTTTTTTCTTGAATTCTTAGTTTGTTTTACAAATATGACCACAATTCAATGTAATTTGATTTTCAAGTGTATCTTCAACAATATACTAAGTGTAAGTTCTACAATTAACTTGACTTTTTACTTTTCATATAATTTGAACAGATAATTTGGTTGACAATTTCCGGTTTAACGATTAATAAAGTGACTCATCGCTGAAATTTGAAATTTTACCATTACGAAAAATCGCAAGAAAGCTTGATTTTTGAAATTTTATTTTTCAGCCAAAAGTCTGAAAATTATTTTATCTTGCGCTTGATACCCATATAAAGTCATTTCCGGTCCTTTGAAAATCTCGAATTTCGAAAAATTTTGAAAAAAATTTCGAAAATTTTCCTCGGATTTTGTAAACCGGTCTTAGTCTCTATTTTGGCCTCGACAGATGACAGGCTAAGGTTTACATTGAATATATAATAATCTCGGAATAATATTCTTTATACCATTTCTTATTAGCAAATGTACGATTAATATACAGTATAAGTTAAACAACTATCTTGTGGACATCAGTTTGAAAAATTTTGCAATAAAATAAATATTTATGCCTCCAACGAATATCCTCCAAAGAAAATCCGTTCTTCCAAAAATCAAATCCGCTTCCAAAAGACCCTGCTAAACAAAGAACCCCCGCGTCTAGCAATGACCTTACTGTCCGTCAAAAACACCCCTCGTGACAGGTTTATCTTTCCGGGAATTCCTTAAAAATATTCCGTTTCGCAAAAAAGCTGTACATGTTTCACGTGATTTATAAACTTTTTTTTCCGATGGCAAAATAGCAGCTGAGGTGTTAAATCAGCGATAAATTGTGCTGATTATATGCTATAAACATCACTTTAATTTAAAGCTTTGTCATTGGGATAAATAAAATTGCATTTGATATCAGAAAAAAAAATATATATATATTTTGAATTTTATGCAAGAATCTCGGATGGCTTAAACTTGGGTTTTATACGTCGCAAGTAACCCCAAGCTTTTCCCTCAAGCGATATCAATGATATCATATTGAAAGAAAAAATGTACTTAAAATAACAAAAATAAAATATGAAATAGGGTTTTCCGCAACGAAATAACTATTAAAACCTCTTTAAATTCAAAACCCCTCGGGGTGTTATTTTCACTGCAGAAAAAAAATATGTTCTGGTAAAATGAGTCATTTTCTGGATAAGACAAGAAAACAAAAGAAATTTATTGGCCGATCAAAGTTTACGATTTCGACTTTGTTTTATAGCTGGATTATTTATCAGACATAATTATTTATATCCCATATTCACACTTTTGTAAATATCCCGGCCCTACTACTTAAAAACACACTATGTTTCCTAATCAGGGCCGGGATATTTACAAAAGTGTGAATAAGGGATATACAGTATGTCTTTTTTTCGCTATGACAATCAGCATAATTTCCGAAATTTTAATTGGCTTGCCAAAAATGTCTCTCTTATCATTGGCTCTCAGAAGAGAGTCACGGATTTTCATTTCACTGACAAAAAAAAAGACACACTGTATGCTGACCTTGAGAAAATCGACGGGGACAAAACGAACGAGTCATAAATGAGCTCTGTGGCGACTCGTCGAGAAAACTCAATTTTCAAGGTTAATTTTTTCTAGATTTATGGGGTATTTAAAAAGCCTGAAACCTTAAAAGTTTTAATTTTTAACGTCTTTAGTTTTTCATCATCTCCGAACAGTGGAACATTTCCCTGTTTTTTTCATGAGTCGAATCTGATCTTTTTCGTATCTTCGTAATCTCTATTTCCGTGATTTTCTCTGTTTTTTCGGTGCGTTTTTAAATTCAATTTTCGACGATTTTTTCCAGTTTTTTACCAATTTCGAAATGTTTATCTGAAAAAATGCAAAATTACACGCTGTTTTTTCCGAGAAAATTCGTCATTTGGTCCTGTAACTTCTCTCCGTAAAACCGGTGCCCTCTGCTGAAAAACGGGTTTCAATATTACTTTATTTTTTATCTCTGAGCCTGGATGAGCCTTGGGCTTGATTAACAAATTCAAACTACAATGTCTTGGCCCATTCCCCCAAAAAAGGGTAGAAAATGCGCGAATGAAACTCTCTGTCCGCTGAAAAAATTAAGGGGTCATATCGCCAAGGGGTCAGGGCGAAAAAATCGTTTTTTGGTTTTTCTTTCTTTGTATGTTGTTGAGACACCGGGACTTGAAAGCCAAAGTCACGAAAAATATAGAAAGTGGCGTGGGTGGGGACAAAAACGACTGCCTCCTTCATAAGCCGAGGCAAACGCGCACGACACACTTTTTTCTACTACACCACAAGCACANACACATCAATGTCGACGAATTCATTGAGCAGATCACACATTTTAAAAATGCAAATAAATCTATTTTTCAGACGAATTGAAACATTTTTTTTTGCTGAATAGATATTTTTTTTGCAATGTTTGAAGTAAAAAAGGATATTTGAGGCGGTTTTTGAGCAGAGTTTTTTTTGAGCGGTTTTTCATGGCAGACAAGTACAAGTTTCCTTTCATGCAGCATTAAATAGACTTTGGAAGGAAATAAATAACGAAAAAATTTTAATTAAACTTGTCTGCGGAAAATTGAAACTATCGCCCATTATATTTTTTGTTTTTTCTAGAAATTATGATGCATAATTTTAAAAATTTATCCACCGGTATACCGCGGTATAACACCGATTTCTCAAAAATAACCGTTTATAAGAAAATTTGAGGAAGCCAATTTTTAGGAAAGTCTCGTAATCTTTCGTTCGGAAAAATTAAGCGCTCTCATCAGCAATTGCGGTGGAGAACCGATACATCCCAATTAAAGTGGCCGAAGACTTCGGCCACTCTAATCCCAATCCTTTACACTCAATGGGACGAATTCATTGAGCAGATCACACATTTTAAAAATGCAAATAAATCTATTTTCAGACGAATTGAAACATTTTTTTGCTGAATAGATATTTTTTTGGCAAGATTTGAATAAAATAAGTATATTTGAGTAGAGTTATTAAGCGGTTTTTTAGGGTAGACAAGTACAAGTTTCTTTCCAGCTATAGGCAGAATCAAATAGACTTTTGAAAGAAATAAGTTACCAAGGAAAAAATGAAAATTGTCGGCGGCAAATTCAAATTATGGCAAAAATCATTTTTTTTGTCTTTAGTAAAAAAATTATAGGACGCGAAATCTCTCTTTTTTGATAAATAAAGCGCTTTGGTCAGAAATTGCGGTAAAGAACGGCTAGTAGCGGTCCGCTACACCACAAGCACATCATTGTCGACAAATTCATGAAGCAGATCACATATTTTAAAATAGTGAACTATTTTTTTCCGACGAATTGAAATTTTTTTTTCATGAATAGATATTTTTTGCAAGGTTGGAACAAAAAAAAATTAATTAGAGTTTAATTAAATAGACTTTGGATGGAATTTAGTTACCAAGGAAAATTAAAAATGAAATTCGTCGGCGGCAAATTCAAATTATCGAAATATACATTTTGTTGTGTTTGGTAGAAATTATGCTGCAATTTCTTCTCTTGAATTTATTTAAAACGCCAATTCTCAAAACTGACCGTTTAACATTATATTTTTAAAGAAGTTAATTTAAGGGCACGATGGTTCCTATTTTGACATATCCCGGATATAAAAATGAGCCAAACAAGGCCTTTCGAATTCGATTTGAATAGCAAATTTGTAGAACTAGCCTCAAACTAACAAAAAACATATGCGATTTTTTTGTATAGATACACTCTTTGAAACGAAACCGTTACGAGGCCACCTTTTTCGAAACGGGAAACCTTACTATTCCTAGGTTTGATTTTGGAAATAACTTTGATCTTTACATAACCTGCAAAATTAGTAGACAAAACTAATAAAAGTATTATATTTTTTAAGAATATGCGAAAAGCCACTGTTTTTTGGACATTATTGATCAAAATTCTATCTCCTCCTTGGTTTCATTTCAAAATTCGCTCGAATATTGGCAAACGCTAGTGCATAACACATAGAAACTTTTGAAAAGTCGTTTTTTCTAACTTCAACTTCAAACAAAAAACATAAATTTTTTCAGTTCACTTAAAAAATTTCCGATACAAAATGTGCTTCAATTATTCAAAAGAATGCTCAAGAGAAAGCTAGGGAAACACTGAAGGGAAAGTTGGCTTACGTCAATCCGAAGTTTTCAAGTTTAAGTGGTAAAATGGTGAAACAAACCACCTTATTTTGAAAAAATACTTAGAAAAAGCCAAAAATTTCGAATTTTTATTGTTGTTATTTGGGTTGTTTTGGGACTTTTAAACATAAACCATTGATTTGAGGCATTTTTATGATATAGTTACTGCCGAAAATGTAGGAACCATCATACCCCCCACCCCCAACCTTAAGGAAAAATAAAAGGGCAAAGCCTTGAATCGAAATCTCTATGTGGAAAAATAAAGCCCTATGACCAGAAATTGCGGTGATGTACGTCTCATCAAATCACATTTTTTTTGATTCTAATGCCAATACCACACGATGGTGGTAAAGAATACACATAAACAGCAATGTCGACGAAATCTATTTTTCAGTTGAATTGAAACATTATTTTTGCTCGGTAGATATTTTTGCAAGGTTTGAAAAAAAATATAGCATATCCCTTTAACGAAAAAAATATAGTATATCCCTTTAACGAACTAATGTTAATCTAGGATGGGCGGGCGGAGGGAGCCAATCCTAACACTCCTAAGACTCCCTTCTAGCCATTCATGGGGCCACTCCTCAGCCCGCACATCCTAGATTAACATCAGTTCGGTAAAGGGATATTTCAGGCAAATTTCCCGGAAAGACAATTTTATCCGAGCTATAGGCAGAATTAAATAAACTTTGAAAGAAAAGTAGTAACCAAGAGAAAAATAAAATGACACTTGTCTGCGGCGAATTCCAAATCTCACTTATAATCATTATTTGTGTTGAATAAAAGTTATGCAGTATTATTTTTTTCACATTTAGCTGCTGAGTTCAGCCCATTTCTCGTACAGTCAATTTTTAAGAAAGTCTTAAAGATTATTTTTATTTTAATTAAGCGCTCTGCTCAGAAATTGTAGTATCCGTAAGACCACAATAACATCCACCTCAACAAATGTCGACAATTACATTGAGCAAATAACACATTTCAAAGATGCAAATTAATCTATTTTTTGACGAATTGAAACTTTTTTTTTGGTGAAGAGATATTTATTGCAAAGTTTGAAAAAAAGAGCTTTCGGGCGGTTTTTAAGAGCAAACAAATACAATTTCTTTTCCAGCTATTGACAGAATTTAAAAGACTTGGAAGGAAATTAGTTAAAATCGTCTCCGGCAAACTCAAATTATAGCAAATAATTATTTAGTGTATTAAGGGAGTACTGGTCGCATTTAACAGAATTGGACATGAAATTTCCAGATTAGTTTTTAAATGTTTTTTTCTGAAAATATGGAAAATTACAAGCATTTTGGTACTCGTTTCATTTTGATACATGGCTAGAAAGCACTTTTTGAAGAGTTCAAAAATATTTCGTATGAAAAAGTTGAAATTCTTGATTTTTGGAAATTAAAACACGATTTACAGAAAAACGAGTCAGAATTTAGACAAAACTCAACTCGGTGTTTTGCACGGACTCTTCAGCTGCACATTGATCTGGGTTTCGAATGTGTGACTTTGAAATCCAGGGAGGAGTAGTATTTTCCCCGAGGCACTCAAAATAAGGCTAAAAAACAGTTTTTTGGTGATACTGAGAGCAAATTCAAGAATTTTCAAAAAACTCAACTTGGTGTTTTGCTCACGTTCTGTTTATTTGAGTCATAAATCATTGTTGTACCCTAAAAACTCAGGGAGGAGTAGGCTTTTGAAGTGAAAATAGTGCCACTTTTTAAAGGTCGTTCCTGATTGGTCGGCCAATCAGAGGCCTTCGATTTGTTTTGTGAAAGCAAGATTAATGTTCAATTATCCCTAAACTGAATACATATGTTCGTGCTGTTTCTAGTACTTTATTGAGGCAACGCTGAAAACCCTGTTTTTGGCCTTAAAATGCGACCAGTACTCCCTTAAGTTGAAATTATGCTGCCGAATTTCTCTTTTTCTGAAAATATGGACAATTTCAAGTCAATTGATGGTATTTTCATCCCCATACTTTGCCCAGAGTGTACTTTTTTCTAAATTTTGAAATATTTTGTTTAGAAAAAACCATTTTAACCAAAATTTCTTGATTTTGAAAAATGTCAATTTTTGAAAAGAAAAACACATAAAAATTTAGGTGTCGATAGTAACAGCTCTCCGCGAGGTCATGATCTGTTCATTTGTATATGTTTAAAGATTGTGACTAGAAAATTCAGGGAGAAATAGGCTCTTGCGCGAGCTTCTTAAAATCAGCACAAAAACTCGTTTTTTGCCTTTTCTAGCTCGAATTTATTTACATCGAATTTTGAGAAGCGATAGTAACAGACTTGCGTGCGTTTTCTGTGGTTCATAAAATCTAAAAATAATTTTTCTACCCTTAAAACTCACGGAGAAATAGGCTTTTTGCTCCAAAATATGACTTTACTTTGAAGCTCGTTCCTGATTGGTCGAGCAATCAGTGATCCTCAATTATAATTAAGGATGTGAGACTTTTGTTCAAATTATCTACTGGGTTTAACAATTAGGTTTCACAGAGCCACAATAATGGCTTAAGGGGGTACTCATCGGTTTTTGAGATTTTAGATCGGGGCTCAGAAGAAAACGAAACAAGTTATAGAAATTCTGAAAAGCCTGAAATGAATATCTATCTTTTTGCTCCCGACCAAAAGTAAAAACAGAGTTTTTTGAGCACCGCAACACCAAGTGGGAGTAGAGTTCTAGAACACTGATTTTGACTTTAATGTATTCTATCTCGGAAACGGCTTAATGGAAATTGATTACACTTTGTAAGAATAACAATTGCTACTAGGCTGACAGTTATCGGAAATACTTTGCAAAAATTTCGATCGGACTTGTTCTAGAATAATTAGAAACCGTAATTTCATGATATTTTCAAATTTGTAGCTCAGTTTCCTCAAAAACGACTCGAAACGTTTTTTTTTAAATTTGGTATTATTCGGAGAAACATGTCGTGAAACATGTCGAGAAACATTGTCGTCTCAATTTCTAGTGCAAAACTTTTTTTGATCATCGCTCCTATTTATAGAAAATTGCATATTAGTTCAACCGAAAGTCAATTTTTGGAGTTTCTAGAAATTTATTTTCATCCGATTGTACCAAAAGTATCCTCAAATTGAAGCTACTGCAAAACATGTTGATTTATAAGGATTTTTTGCCTATGTTTCACTTCCGAATAAATTATTTCGGAAATAGACATTAAACACAAATGTGAGATTTGCCAGTTTTTAGGGAAGTCTTTTATGCATGCATAACAGTTTAAATAAAAATTTATTGGTATCTAGGGGCAGATATTTTTGTTCGGAAGTGAAATTTCTAAATTTTCAACTTCAAGTATCTCATGAAAAAATTTAATGATTATAAAAGAAATTTAAGCAATGAAAAATTGTCCACAGTTGTACTTCATTACCATATTTACTCAAAAATAATAGCAAAAATTGTAACAATCTAATTTTATAGGGAAAAATAAACATTTTTCAGCAAAAATCATGATTTTTCCGTCAAAATTTTAGACTTATTTAATAATTACTTCAGATTTATGAGATTCAAAAATCAAAGCGGACAAAACCATGACGTAGGCCAAATACTTGTGCATCGTTTCCGACAAAAATGTATCTTGTGATGAGAACTGTGACCGTGTAGCACGTGATATGGTATACCTTGCTTTTCTCACTATATTTTCTAGAACAAAAAGTAAAATTCTAGAATATAAAATGTCGGATGCAAAACTATTACCTATTTCTTCTTCCTTATGCAGAAAAAAATTAACTTCCAATTGCCTTTAGCTTTTTGTAAAAAACGTTCAAAGTAGAGCCACAATTGTGCCAATTTTGAGAAAGTGAATATTAAGGAAAGTGTTCCAGCGAAAGTCATCCAGCTGAATCACTTTTTTCTTGGAAGAATGAGCGCCTTAAACATAAACTGCGGTTAAGAACCGCTACTTTTTGCAAGGTGAAGAATAAGAAAGATTTTCGGAGCAAAGTTTTTTGAAGCGGGTTTTCTGAGCAGACAATTTCAAATTGTCATGCCAGATTAAAAGGCAAAAAAGTCTTTTTCTTAACTATTTTTTTGAGCGTTTCAAAAGGACAGATCAGTACGATTTATCTCTCAACTAAAGACAAAATTGAATAGACTTTGCAAGTAAATTAGTAACCGAGGAAAAAAGAAACTTCTTTGTGGCAAATTCATTTTTTTTCAAATTATAAATAATTGTGTTCGGTTAAAATGATACTGCATGATTTATCTTAAATTCATTATAAATATCGATCTCTCAAAATTTATCGTTTGTTAAAAAAGTTTGAGCATGTCGATTTTTAAAAAAGTCTTATAAATGCACGTATAAACAAAGTATGAACAAAGTCTGTATGAAAAATAGTCCATTTCTCTGCTATACTTAAAAACAATTTTATTGCTTTTAAGGAGGTATATTTTTGCGTTAATTTTGTTACACCACAATTTCATACACATCAATTTTACCAATTCATTGAGTAGATCACACATTTTATAAATAAAAATAAATTTATTTTTAGACGAATTGAAAATCGTTATTGCGAAATGGATATGTTTTGCAAACTTTGAAGTTATCATAAGCGTTTTTTTTTGAGGACACACAAGTATAATTTTATTCTGAAAAATTCTTTCAAAATTAAATAGGCTTTAGAATAAAATAAGTTACCAAGGAAAAACTGATAAAAAGCTTATTCAAATGGTTGCAAAGAATCATTTTTACGATCAGTAAGAATTATTCTGCATTATTTTGTTACATTTGGTTCAGGAAATTACTTTTAGTGAATTATCATAAATAAACATGTAATTTTCTAAGTTGTTTAACCTTATTGTTACAAAGATTATTGTCCAATGAAAACGAAATACAATAATTCATTCAAATTCAGTTTCGCTTTTATGTTTAAGGGGGTGGCATCGACTCGGAATGTTGGAGTCAATTTAACTTAGAAAATAATTAGTTGTTTTGTTTTTGTGTGCTGATTATCGTTAGCTGAACCAGAATACATGTGTATCGGCTCATTAAAATCATTTTTTATCTATTTTAGGAAAGATTTGAGTTTGAACTTTCATTTTTCAATTCGTGAAATTTTCGACAAAATTCAGAGCATTAAAAAAATTTTACGCATTTTTCGTCCAAAATTTTTTCTGTTATTTTTTTTTGAAATTTGTGAATAAAAACAAATAATATATCCAGTTTAACTTTTTTCATGCATGACTACACATTTTCTGACCGCTGTTTGAAAAATCATAAAATGTTTATTTGTCATTTTTGTCAACGTTTTTTAGAAATATTATGAAAATTTTCCGCAAATCAAGTCCAAAAGTTTGTATCAGTGGTTTTTTTAATTCTCTATAAAAAATCAGGCAGAATCACTTGTGAAATGTTCTGATATCTATTTCATTTCCGTATTTCAACCGATGGTAGCGAATATCGATGGTCAAGCGAATATCGATTATAAACTACTGATGAAACCGGAAAAGATCTACGCAATTTCACGATTCGTAGCTAAATTCTTACGAGTGCCCATATCCGCTGTGAAAGCCAATATGCGACCAAATTTCGGTGGATGTTTAAGTTGGTTTATTACCAAATGAGTGAGTTATGAATGACGTCATATTTCAAGACAACATTTCCAAATCTTTTTTCTGAATTTTTATTCCATTGGTTAGTGAAGTAACGTAATTCGTGCACATTTTAGTATTTTAGTTTCATCAAATCTATTGTTAAAACTCGTTTAATAAAATTGAAAAAAACTTTTCAATTTATGACGGTTCATTTTGACCGCCCAGGCGCTTCTTTTTCAATTTTCTGGAAAAATTAGCGGCGATTCCCAGGAAAATTTAAAAAGATCCGAAAAATATTGGAAAATAAAACCCAAAATTTCATTATGCTTAAACAACTGAATATTTTTTTGTGTGTTAATGACTTAAAAACGACTGCGGAGGTTTCGAAACGAGTTCAAAAAAATCTTCGACTTGAGAAAGGCTAAATTCAAAATTTCTGTTAATTCCACCTCAAGAGCGCATTTTTTAAAATTTCCAAACACGCGTCAATTAAGCGAAACTAGCTAAAGCTTTTTGACTATAATACTCGATACTATTTGAATTATCGATATTTTGGTACGCATACCAAGACCGCCAGTTGTTTTCCGCAAAATAGACATAAAAATATCTCATTATACAACGGACAATATTTTTCATCCGACCATGACATTTATTTTTGCAAACTCAGTTTTACTACTCTCAGTGAAGGCTCTCCACATCCAATACTAGATCTATTCCGAGGTATCAGTAGATCAAAAATGCCTAGGTAAAAATACAAACCAATTATCAAGGTAAAATTAGGAAAGGTAAAAGAATACAAACCCAAATACAAACGAGAGTGAGACGGGCCAACCAACCAATCAATCCCGTAGAAATTGAACACACGCAATTGGTTTGTATTTTACCTAGGCAATTTTTGATCTACAGTACTCGGGAATAGGAATATCATAAGCAGTGAATAATAGCCAGGTATTCTAACGTCTTAGTTTGACCGAAAAATAGTTAATTTTTTCTTGTATAAAATAAAAATGGACAAAAACTTTGGAAGCTGAGTTCAATAAAAGTAAATTTAAGTTACCATTTTAAAATCCTCGCTGTTTTATTACTGAGATACTTTATGAAAATTGGAAATTTCTCATTAATCAACAAAAACTTAAAAATGCTGGAGAAATGTGAGAGTCTCGGAGCAAGACCCAGCTTTATTCTGATCGGCCATTTAATGACTTTATAGGTTCAGAACGTATCTTCTCAAGAAACTTAAAGCCCAAACTTAGCTGTAGAAAAAATTTACTCAAGATTATTTTTGAACCGTAAAACAGTGAATTTTACCAAATACTGCAAAATAGGCCTGCTGCAAAAAGTTCAAAAACAGGTCAAAATAGTTTCAAACTTTTCTGTTCGATCTCATTTGCAAAAAAATGTTAATTAGGTAATGTTGAAAATTCTTAACAAATATTTAAGTACATTTTCTTTATAATTTGTCTTCTTGAACATGAAATTTTAGTTTTTCAAAATGATTTTGAGTATTAATTCCAAACGTGAGAAAAGTGCATTTAATGCATACATGTAACAATGCAGGAAAGGCAATGGTGTTTTATATTACTGCCTGTGAAATTACGATTTGCGTGAATGTAGTTTTTAGCTTTTGTAAATTAGCATCTATTCCGTAAAAAACTTTAAATGAATATATTTGGCAAAAAACTCCAATGTTCAGCGGTCAATGACGCTTCGTCATATGCTGTTGTAATGATACTTTGATCTTTTTTCTAATTTTGTAATTATAATTTCTGAAATATATTGTTTGTTGGCAATTATTGACATAAAAAAATTAGAACATTGAATAACATTTCTTTGCGATGATGACAAGGATAGATTCAAATAATTCCAATTCAGTTCTGATTTTAAAATAAACGATGAACAAACCTAATATTTTTCTTGTAAATTTGCGTGCCAAATGGCACTTAATTCGGTGTCACCAAACAAGTGTTTGTAAATTCATCCA
>SCLH01001473.1:0-13140 GCA_004367855.1 Oikopleura vanhoeffeni
GATATTGAATAAGGACAAGATTGGAGCAGAGAAAAATCAAGTTTTTATCGAGTTAAAGTCCATCGCATCTTTCTGCCGACAAAACAGATTTGTGGCATATCGGGTGAACGCTATATTTTTCCTCTAGTGGCGAGTTGCTCCCAAGATTCATAAAGAAAAAATCTAAATAAATATTCGTCCTCAGAGGATCTACCGCCGTAAGTCATGGCAATCGATGTATTCAGACCAATTATTTATATTATATGTTTGCTTTTGTGATTTCCATTTGTCCATTATTAAAGTTCATCATTTGACAGAATACCTAACCAGTGCACTAGAAATCATTGGCGAAAACCTTTAATTGTCCTAAAAGTGTATTTTTCATCGGTGAATAATTTAGCTTTATACCTGTGAACTTTAGGGTCCGGTGGCATTGACAGATACCAGGATATGGACTTTGAATAAAAAACTTTTCCACCTGGTTTTTAAAATCCGAAAATTCTGCGCGTGATTATATCGAACTAAGATATAGTTGATCATTCGGTAATTTGAAAAATTTTAAAATTACCCAGGGTGGTTGCGTACGCTATAGCATAAGCTCGTAATGTCGAGAAAATTTGTCTAAGATGCATTCACAAGGCTGCAAAGTTACGGCGTAATTCAAAGACTTGCAAGGTGGGGTGGTAAAGAAATACAGCTACATGTTTTGTTTTTTAACACGAAGCTTACTGATTGGTTAAGCTACTATATAATTACTGAAGGAATTGAATAAACCATGTTTTCCCACAGTGTGAAACTATAAAAAATAAACAAGATAAAGAAATCCATATTGACATGCCTTTAAAATCGATGACACAAAAGTTTACAAAACGTATTTGAACTCCCTAATTTGCGATTACTGTCTGAACACGATGTCACGCACCTCACTTTAAAGGATAAGTGGGTTATGGTAATTATGTGTAGCAGATATATGACACTCTCACTCTAAGTGATATACTGGGACTATTTTTTTATCGTTTTGTTCGAATCAGGCCGCGTTAAAGAGAAAGATATGGTATAAATTGAAAATTTATTTAATTCACTTTTTAATTTTATTGTAGGGAGCGAGACATTGGAATGATTGAATTACTGTACTCACAAAAAAACTCGAAAAATAGATGTAATAAAATAACACTTAAGCTCATGAAGTAGTGTATTATCTTTTTAGTTTTAAGGGTACTCCCCTAAAAATAGCATCTTATAATAAAGTCTATCTCGCAACTTTACGTTTGATATCATTTAGCTTTCAGTAATCTTGACAGTCAGTTCTCAAATTATGAATACGAAAATCTAATGGAGAGCGTTTCTTGAGAGTATTTTGTTGACCCTTCTAGATCATCATAAAGCCAATTGTGGGAGACTCAGCTAAAAATAGCTCTCTCGTCCTGACGATTTTTCATTGACTTTTTTTGATTTATGCTGCAACGTGTTCACCATAAGGCTGGCTTTAAACTGAAGTAGAGCCATTTTTTGAAAATTTTGGGTAACATAAAATTGTCTGAAAGGCTACTCGTAAAATTTTCTTTTTATATAAAAATTTTAGCGAGAAACACCTAATTTCCATTTATGTGCACAAAACAATGAAAAAATATGATTTGTATATAAATTTACTGGGTGTTTTCTTTTATATAAAACAGAACGTCATATATATCGTCGCCAGAAGTAATTTACCACGCCAGTTAGTAGTAATTTTCTTTAATCTTGCAGCGTCATCAATTTGATAAGTGCCAATCAAATCGACGGGATCTGTAATTCGAGTCGACAAATCGTGATATTATGATTGGAGCTACTGGCTCCAAAGTGATGACGCCACACGCAAAAAATTAACACTAGAGCAAGAAAGTAGACGTACGATATGAGAAGAGACAAAATGAGTTATCCTCACTCAAAATGGAACAGCAGGATATAAATTTTAGATCGGAAGATTTGGACTGAAAATTTGATAATTTTACTTATACATATGTCTCACTCTCAATTAAAGCTTTTCAGCCTCCTTAACAACCTGGATTTATTTGTGAAACAAAATAGTTACGATTATTATTACAAAATAAAGATATTAAAGTCAAAATATCGTCAGGATAAGGTTAATTTCTCTCCAAAAAATACCATAAGGTTAGATGATCAAGTCTGTTTTGGAGACACTTCTAGTATATGTCTATGTCACAATCCTTTAATTGTGGTGTTTTGTTGCTTTTGGTATATTAACGAGAGAGAGAGATTATGGTCGCATTTATTTAAAGACATACAATAACGTAGCAGCCAAATTGTGGGCAACCGACCTAATCTATCCTAACGGTTACATATCCTCGTATCGACTTTATTTTGTGTCCAAATCAACGTGGGATTTATCATCAAGCAAAAAAAAGTTCGCTGCGTTCTTGTATGGATAATATAGATGAAATGAGACAGTGACGGCTTTTCCTCACTTTAGTCAGCCCCATTTGCGAACCAGTGTCCTGGTTTTTGGTCGACGGCTAACTGATTGTATGGCGGAACCAGATCATTCATAGATGTTTTATGTTTCGGGATGTACGCACCATCTGAATCTAAGTCTCCCTTCCGATGATGAGTTACGGAGTATCCATATGACCGCCGGGTTTAGTAAAGGGGTCATTTTGTCATTTTACCATGGTGTCATATTTCAAATTGGCCTTATGATCCTCTGGAAGTAATTGGCCAAACATTAAGCTGTCTTTTGGTATGACTGAAATGAAAAACATGATTTAGATTCTACGGATTATCGAATATAGGGAGGATTTTGGAAAATTAAGAGCGCAAAATGCTATAAATTTCATTGATCGTTTTTCGGGGTCATAATAAAATCACAAAAAAACATATTTTTCTATATCTTTTTTGCTCATTTTAAGGTTCCATATTCAAATTCAAACTATATATATGGAATCCTAAGCTGCCATGAATTAGATGGTACTTTCACTTTATAAATAGTACATTTCGGGTTTTGGGTTTTCGCCTGTTTTTATCACTCTGGAATCATACTTTTTTGAATGTATGAAACGGTAGTGTTCAATTCTAGTTAAGCCGTATCGGTTAATAGCAAGAATAAATGTATTCACCCAAGACTTGGCTTAATTGGTAGCCAATGTACGACCAATATTAAATTTATTAATTTAACATGAAAACTAAATCTTTTTTTCGATGTGGCGAAATTCGGGGTTTTTTTTCGACTTTTTCAAAAATTTTAATTTTAGATTTTGACTTAAAAATTCGTATGTAATTACAACTGGATAATCCACACAGTGGAAACAGGACCGTAGTTTAAGTCTAATTAATAAAATTAAAATCATTCTGTGATTAGACCACTTTGATAGCAAAGAGAAACAACGGTAGTATGATAGTGTAATTTGACCGCATAGGTGTAATTTTGTAATTGACCTTTGGGGTCATATTACAAAATTTGGGTAGGCCTAGGTAAAGGAGTCGGCAGATGAGAGAAAGCTCTGACCGAGGGTGATCCGAGTATCAGGGAGGCGGTATCCGTCGCCGGAAGGGGGAGTCGCAAGGGTGGAAAAATGACCGGCGTTCTGTACAGATGACGTGGCCTCCCTAATCGGTCTATTTGAGTGTCTTTTCAAAAAAAAGACGATTTATAAGTAGGTAAAAATAATCAATCTGAAGAAATTCAGATTAAAAAAAGTTAGCTTAAAAGTGGCAATCTGTGATTAAAAAATTATTTTATTCGAAAATTTCAAAGTGGAAAAAAGTTTCCCATCAAAACAAAAAAAATTAAAAAAGTGCAAATATGTCAAAATGCACCGAGGCCCTTCATTCTATCCTTGATCTTAATAAGTGGAAAATAAGTAAATTTATATCTTTTTCAGTTTTCCCGTTATGAGTGCTCAAAGTAGTGCATGCGGAAAGGCTTTTGTTTGTGAGGCGAAGTTCTTGTTTCTGGGTGTGAGGAGGTTAAGATGCAATAATTTATATAAAATCTTCATGAAATTGGAAATTTTTATTCTTAATTTGAAATTTTTGTTTATATTATTTATTTTTTATTCAAATTTTCCAATTTTTTCAAACATAAAATTCATTTTAAAACTTGTTTTTTTTTAATTCGAAACTTTTCTTACATATTTGACTATTTTTCAAAATTCCTCTCAAATTTTTTTGTCGAGTTACTTTCTTCGTTTTTTGTTACAAAATCCGTTGTTTGATTTTCCGTTCTTTAATGGTTCTTGATGCAAAGGCTTTTTTTCGACAAAAATTATCCTTTTCAAGCTGCAAGTACCTTTAAATGCGGACACCAAGTGGAGAAAAATCGTGCACCTACGCTTGCCAAAATTGATGGCGAATGGGCGATGGCTCCGGACAATCCAGCTAAATATGCCAGACTTTATGGGAACGAAATTTTGCGTCATGTACCTTGGGTTAGATCCGTCGATAATGCGTATGATAGCCAACCACCAAAATTTAAATCGTGAGTAACTAAAAAGTTACAATAATTAATACTATTCATATAAAGGAGCTTAAAATTTCCGACAAAAAACCTATAGAGAAGTTGGCTTTCGAGGGTTTAATTAGGTCAATTACTGTTCCGCGAAAGGCCCCATAGTGCGGCCAAATATAGTCGAATTTGCCAATATCGCCAAAAAAACTACGCAATTTCAAGTTTTTTATCTGAAATACTTCCAGTGCCCATATCACCGAAAGTGCCAATATCCTGGAATTGCGTGGGCATTTAAGGTTTTTATAAAAAATGACTTTCAATGAGTCAGAAATGACGTCATTTTTCGATTTGAATATGCCAAATATACTTTTAAAGGTTTTTGTTTATCAAATTTGATAGAGATATCAATTCTTCGAATATTGTCAAGTAACTTAAAATCATCCAATTGGCATGCTTCTAATTAAAGTTGATTTTTTTCAAATTATGACGTGATTTCGAATGCCTACGGTTGATTTCGTACACAGTATAGCCAGCGTACCGCGTGAGTTTCAAGTGGCAAACAAAATTTGTGCGGGTATGAAAACCCTTTCACTGTATTTGTGTCATCAAAAAATTAATCAAGCGTAAACTGATGACGCAACACTTCGCGTAGGTTTAATATTCCTATCACGGAGCGACCTGGATTCGATCCCATTTTCACACGAAAATATTATTTGTCAAAAACTTTCGCCGTTATTAGCCCCCGCTGTATTATACTCTCAAATTTGAGCGAAAAACGAATAAAAGTAATTCCAATTCACAGTTTCTTTTTTAGATGCACGGGAGAACCATCTCATGCTTGCCTTGATAATTATCCAACAGATGGAAATATGCAGTTCAGAGACGATGCTTTCAGGCTGATGCACGGACACTGATAACATTCTATAATACCAAAATAATTTCGAGGACCTATTCGTTAGAATTATATGATTGTATCTGTAATATATTGACAACTCGTACTAGCCAAGACGTAATTCAAAAAATAAATTATAATAACGAAAACTTATTTTGTATGTTTATTGAAACATTTTTACAATTATTCGTACAGTTTTTGGTAAAATTGACAAGTTGACATTTCCGATTAAATCATCATTGCCCTGAAGGGGGTGGTCGAGGCAAAATGAGGCTCTAGGTTTAAATTTTCAAAATTTTTTTTTCCTTTTTACGAAAATATTGAAAATTACAAGCATTTTGGTACTCGTTTTATTTTAATACATAGCTAGGAAAGCACTTTTTGGTGAGTTCAAAAATATTTTTTATGAAAAAAGTTGAAATTTCTTGATTTTTGGAAATTTGAAACACGATCTACAGAAAAGCGAGTCTGAAATTTAGAGAAAACTCGACTCAATAATATGCACGGACTCTCCAGCTGCACATTCATGTAGGTTTTGAATGTGTTACTTTCAAATCCAGGGAGGAGATACATTTTGATTAAGTTCCCTAAAAAAAGGTCAAAATACTGTTTTTCGGTGATACTGAGACCAAATTCAATAATTTCCAAAAAATCAACTGGATTATGTGCCCACGTGCTGTCCGATTAATTAAGGTCATAAATAATTATTGTACATTAAAAACGCAGGGAGGAGATACATTTTGAAAAAATAATTCCGTCAGTTTTGTAAGCACGTTTCTGATTGGACGAGCCATCCGTCACTTTCGACTTTTTTATAGTATGCAAGATGTTAATCTCTAGAAAAAAATTTTATTCAAATTTTCATCAAAGCATGATCGACTAACCGGTTAATTTAGTTCACCGCGATCATTTTTTTTAAAGTGGTGTGTTTTCACCTTATTTTGATATAATTAGATTTTTCTACAGCCTGAGTTTTAGAACATGTATATTTGACGAACAGTTTGAACGTCCCAGTTATGCCCCAGTTTGAACGTCAAAAAGATAATAACTTCTTCATACTTTACTCAAAAATGGGCACTCCGAAATTTGTGAGGAAGAAAAAGCCCTAAATTCACAAGTTTTCGACGCTTTCTAGAGTTTGCTTAAGTTCACACTTATATCATTTCTCTGAAAAATACGTTATTTAGATAATGTCTTAATGCACGAAACTTCAGTAAATAAAAAAATCTTTAATTTGACGAACAAAATAACTAATATTGTTGTTTTTTGATAATTACCCTCAAAGTGCTTAAAAAGAACAAAAGCGCCGTTTTTGGTAATTTTTTCTACTAAAAATCGTATTTTTTTCATCGTATTAATCAATCAATTTTTATCAGCAGTGATCATTTTCGAGGTAATTTAAAAAAGCTTACTTAGTATATTGTGAGTTAGAAAATTATATTTTGAGGTTAAACCCACATACTCATTTTGGTAATCTATTACCAGCTCGACTCTGGAGCGCTTAAATTTATATAGTTGCCATTATCGGATTAACTTCATATTCAAAATGCTTAGGTTTTTCACAATTCTTGATCTTTTGGTGCTAAAATGCTT
This sequence comes from Oikopleura vanhoeffeni, assembly GCA_004367855.1. Classification (NCBI taxonomy): domain Eukaryota; kingdom Metazoa; phylum Chordata; class Appendicularia; order Copelata; family Oikopleuridae; genus Oikopleura; species Oikopleura vanhoeffeni. The sequence goes on from SCLH01001473.1 coordinate 6,909, forward strand.
TCTCTATCTTGTTTACTTCTTGAGATAAAGCAGCTTTGTNATATTAATAAACTTCAGACATTGTCGGGTGTTATGCGCTAAAAAGTCTTGTTTTTATGTTGCTTATTAAAAATTTCCTTGATATGAAAGTTTTTTTCCATGAAAAATAGTTAAAAATGGCAAAAAGTAAAGAAAAACAACTTTTTTTGAGATAAAAATTGACCTTCGATTGCGTTTTGATATAAAAAAATGTTCTTACTATCTAAAAAACTGGCGCCTATAACACCCACAATTTTATTTGGAATTTTTCACCAGCATTAAATTTTTAAATATTTAGTGCCAAATGACACTTATCGAGGTTACCACCGAGTGTTAAAAATTTCATCGATAGTTTAGAAATGAAAATCGCGCGACCAACTCATTAGTTGACATACGGATATTAAATAGATACCAAAACATTTAATATGTGATTCTGCCTGATTTTTCATGGAGAGTTCAAAAAAACACTAGTAAAAAATTTTGGACTTGATTTGCGGAAAATTTTTATAATTTTTCTAAAAAAGTCGACAAAAAATGAAAAATAAACATATTATGATTTTTCAAACAACAGTCAGAAAATATGTAGACATGCATGAAAAAAGTTAAAGTGGCTATTTTTTTAGTTTTTATTCATCAATTTGAAAAAAACGATCAGAAAAAATTTTGGACAAAAATGCGGAAAATTTTCATAATGCTTTGATTTTTTTTGGAAATTTTACGATTTCATAAATGACAAATCGAGCTCAAATCCTTCCTTAAATGGACAAAAATTATTTTAATGAGCTGAACCATATTTTTATCGGTTCAGCTAACTATAATAAGCATAAAAAAATATACTGACTTATTATTTTCGTAAGTTATAACGACTCCAGTCTGCTGGGTTTATGGCACNAAATTAATAAGAAAAATGATTCTCAAAATTTTTCTGTTTGATTTGTTTTTCTCGCTCGATACGAATCAAAGAACTCTTGCCGCTTAATTAGCAGTCGCAGAGTATTGCGATGCAGTTTTTTAGAATCAAAATTCCCAGGCGGTATTTTTTATATTGATATGTAAAACTAAAATCATCACCGGTTTTCTTTAAATTAACAAGTTACGGCAATTTTACGTTTTTCAAAGTTAATCGGATGAAAAAAAACATTTTTCGTAATTACGAAAACGTTATTTATATTTTTTTATGGGCACAAATTTGTTTGAGCTTTCCAATGAGTCTACTATGTCTACCATAACTTGCCCAGGAAGAAAAATATGATTTTCAAAGTTAGCTGGTAATAAATTACCACCATCTGAGTTGGTCGTTGTTCAGAAAATCTGAGCATGTGGGTTAAGGTCATCGTATCAATTTTTTAATGGTATCAAAAGATTCGCAACTATCATGTTTCTGAAACCGATATTATAAACTATGTCCGAATTATTAATCGTTCTCGCGCAAGAGCAAAAACAATTTCTCATTTTAAACACTTAAAAAAAATGTAAAAATTTTCGGAAAAAATATAACTCATATTGTAATATAAGTAGAAATTAAAAATAATCGTCTTCTCCACCATTCCGGGAATAATCATGTACAATTCACAATTTTTTTGCAGAAAAACTAATTTTTATTTATTCACTTTTTTCGCTTTACATATTCATTTAATCAAATTAATTTCACTTGGGTATTTAGACATAAATCGGAATTTTTGTCATTGGTACCTCATAACTATAAACTTATCTTAGTCTTAAATGTAAATTGAGTCATTTCGATATTATGAGGGGAAATGTTCAATTTGACATTGCGTGAATAAATTTGAATTTTGACATTGTGTGCATAATTTCATAATNTTCTAACATTAAAAATTAATTTCAACATAAATTTGAAATTAAAAATTAATTTCGATTAATTTATGACATTAAACATTATGTTACTGATATTGAGGACATTATCGGTGTTTTAATTGATTAATCGGTGTTAAAAATTAATTTCGATTTATTTATGACATTAAACAATATATTGCTGATATTGAGGACATTACCGATTTAAACAATTTTCAATAAAAATGAAATTAAACATTAATTTCTCAATAATTCTAACATTAAAAATTAATTTCAACATAAATTTGAAATTAAAAATTAATTTCGATTAATTTATGACATTAAACATTATATTGCTGATACTAAAGACATTACCGATTTAAACATAATTAATGTACTAACATCAAAATAACACTTAATATCAATTTGACATTATGAATCATAATTCGCGTCCTTTATTTCTTAAATTAAATACATCAGATCATAATTTATGATCTGATGTATTTAATTCAAGAAATAAAGGACGCGAAACCTTTCTTGCTGGCTAATCAAACCAGAATGGTTGCATTTCTTTAAGATCTATCTTTTTAAGATTTATATGTCGAACTTAAAACGTATCGTTTCTTGAAAACGACTATTCTATTGAGAAATGCATATTTTGATTGTTACCAAAGAGAAAAAATTTAATTTTAATACCGCGAAAAGATTAATTTATAGAAGATGAAAATTCGTTAACTAATCCAGGAAGAAAAATATGATCTTCTAAGTTGGGTGAAAATATATTATAATGATGCACCATCTGAGTAGTTCCGTTGTTCAGAATTTCTGAGCATACCCGTTACTGAGCATACCCAGTAAAATCGTGGTATTTATTGGATAAATACCATTAGCGGGTTGAGTCAACAAATGGTTAATCGGCAGATAGAAATCAACTGACCGTAACGACGTAGTTCGTGATTTATGCATTTATTACACTGTGATAAAATCAGTTGCCCTTAATCTCTGATTCACTGTGATTTTATCAAAATGTACTAGAAAATAGTATATAGAATTTGAAAGGCATACTAATTTATTTATCTACGTTTCGATTTATTATCATACTCAAGAATCTTGAGTCAAGATTAAAGATATCCCTGCTCCTAATTTCACATATTCTCGATAAAATATTATAATTCAGATGAGCCAGTTTGTAGAACTGGCCTCCAGCTTGCGTCAGAAATATGTCAAAACTTTTGTGCATGAATACACTCCCAGACACATTAGCGAAACAGGGAGACCTAAGCCAAAACGGAAATTCTATCTTCTCTGATGTTCTATTTTGAAATAGACCTTTATTTTAACATAAGATGTATAATTAGTATACAATACTTTGTGGAAGCGTTTTTGTCAATAAATGCTTTATTTTTTCTAGAATACGCGATAGACCATCGTTTTTTTGAGATTTCTCATCAGAAATTCTATCTCTGCGGTAAGATTTCAAAATTCACTCAAACTTTCGCAAAAGGAACCTCAGAACAAATTTAAACTTGTGCGCAGTTTTTTTTTATTTTAATTTCGACCCCAAACTCAAAATATAAATTTTTTAAGGTCACGTGAAAAAATTTCCGAGAAAAAATGTGCTTCGATTTTTTCGACAGTGGGCTCAAAAGAAAGCTGGGGAAACACTAAAGAGGAAATTGGCTAGCGTTAACCCGATATTTTAAAGTTTTAGTTGTCAAATTGGCACAAACGTTATTTTTGAACAAAATTTTGAGAAAAATACAGCGTGAGTCTTTTCGATTTCTCCGTTTTTTTACCCATGCGGCTAGACAGCCAATTTGACTGAAATTAAAAAACTCTGTCTTGCCGCCTTGGTAAAAAAACGAAGAAATCGAAAATACTCACGATGTACTTAGAGAAAAACGCAAAATTTTCGAAAAAATTTTTTGTTGTCATTTTGGTTGTTTTATTTGTTCAAAACATACACAATTGATTTGATTTATTTTATGACATAATAACTGCAGAAAATGTAGGAGCAGGGATACCCTTAAGTCTTATTAAAGCTGCAGAGTTTACATATTAAAAACGCACAATACTAGAATTTACGAAAAAAATAAAATTCGGAATATTATATTATTTGAAAGAATGAATTAATTTGAATATGTTCAATTCGGGAAGACGTCCCATTTTAAGTACATCAAGCCAACATTTAAGTATCATTTTGTTGTCTCATGTTGCCCTTATCTCTTGCTTGTTGCTTGCAAAACTAACTTTACTTTAAAAAAGGCTAACTAATTTTTATTTGTTTTGGGCAGTTTTTTCTAAAGAAACCTAAGCCTCGCTTTAGATTCTTCGGTGGCTTATGTACTTCCCAAAAGGGAAATGCATAAGCCACCAAAAAGGCTAAAGGGGGGGAAACCAGGAGAAACGCCGACTCGCCAGTTGCCTGAGAGACCCTTAGGACTCTCCGACAACTGTCGGGCCGATCTTTCTCCCACACTACTCCCCTAGGTTTTCCTAGGTTTTCAGGCGGGGAGAGAAAAATGGAATCGTAAGTGGAAAAACGTACACAGGCAGTTTACACAAAATAAAGATTGACGAGTGTTAGCACAATAAATTTTCAGCTCAAACCTCATAGTCCATGCTAGAGTCGGAGTCCCCCTCTTCGTCACTCGAGTCCTCCTCATCCGCGAGATATGCGTCATCGAGCCCGACGACATCTAGGGATGGGAGGTGGGAGTAACGGACAGGGGTTCCTGGGGGACTGGACATGAATCGGATGGGGCTTGTGGTGAAGCCCCGGTCCGATCCCTGTCCCTTCCCTACCGTTTGTGTGCTCCATTCGCTAAAGGAGGTGGATTCTATGGAATCCACATTAAAATCTTCGTCGTCGTTGGTCTCCTCCGCACAGGAGGTTAAACTAGGACTAAATTTAATTTTANACCCTTGAAAGTATTATTCTCCCCAAATTAAAACCACAAAAACCACTTATTCTTATACCAAACAGTGTATATTTGTTCACGTGCGAATGTGTAACCGCAACATATGTCGGACATTCCTGTAAAATGTTGAAAAGCCGTGTTTTTCAACACGGAAACAAAGGTAGAAACTCGCACATTTACAAACACATTTCTGAATGTGAAACATACAAAAGTGCATGTGAAACCAAATATGGGATCAGACCGACTGATACACAAAATAGGACTTTTTTACTGGATCATTTTAAATGTTTAAAATCTAATTTGACAAACTGGCACGAAAGAACCGCCTACGAGGGTCTGTGTATCACACAACTTCAACCAACACTAAATAAACAACTTAAATTTAAAAAACCTAACCTTATTTGTGGTTGTATCACAAAAATAGATGAGTACGACTCTCTGATAAGATCGTGAGCCTTTAATAAGGCAATCAATTCGAGGCTCACGATTAGCGAATTATTTCTATGTCCACCTGCGAGAATTTTTTTTCTCAAAAAAAAACTGTTTTTTCTCATTGATACTTTATCTGATGATGACCGTTAGGTCGAAAGCTTATAAATAAATAAACCATAGTTATTTTTCTATTTTTAATCATTTACCATAATGGGCGCTCTTCTCGGATTTCAGATTCCGGGAGTTTTTAGCCGCTGGAGAGAAATTAAGGCTTTATGCAATTGGTTTCGTGCAGAGCGAAATAAAATTTTACGAAATATTTTACGAAATGACATTTTTTTAAATTCATAAAAACTAAAAAATTAATTAGCTTTCGATGTTTCAGATCATTTTCAAATCAAAATAAAGAGTATGAGAAAGTATTCTCGCAGGTTAACAAAAAGTAATTATTCGCGTTCAAAATAATTCAGGATTATTAGGAATACTAAAGACAATTTTACGATATGTCATAAATACTTTTTTTTTGTGTTTAATTGCATTTATTAGTGACTGAATGATTTTCGTAATCAAGTAAAGACTAAGGCTCGTAGTTAGTCATAAACACTATGTCATAAATACATTTATAAATTATTTGATCTTTCGCAGATCATTTATTAAAAAAGAGAAAAAAAAATTTCACTGCAGAAGAGAAACTTTCCATGTACTGTTCGTTGAGTTCAGAAGTTTGGATTTCGCGTATAATTAACTATAATTGTGAATTTCTAAAAAATAGTTTTGCATCGGATCGGGATTCGATCGATAAGCTCGCAGAACAAATTTTATCTTGATCAGATCGGTCAACTAACCAAAAATCAAATCACCGATTCGAATTTGATCAAATTCATTTTGGCCGATCCCTCGTTATGCACTCTAGTATCTTAATTAAATCTTTCACGATCTAGTTATTTTTACAGAAAATATTTGATTTGTAAAAAGGCTGATTGACCTTTATGGTTTTCAGCCACAATATACTAAACCTCCTCACAATCATTGCCTTTTCATACAGTATGAATTCATGTACGAAATAAAAT
>SCLH01001473.1:16264-65026 GCA_004367855.1 Oikopleura vanhoeffeni
GAGAGATTATTTGCAATTAACCTCATATAAACTTCAAATGATTCTATCGCTCTTGTCAAATAAAATATTGTTATTCCAAATTCTCCTAGTATAATGACTAGGGTGAACAGCGGTCAAATCTAATTTTTAAATATAAAATAATGAGACAAATCGGAAAAAAATATCTGGACAGAAAACTACGAAGAAGATGAATTTTTTTTTTTTAGTTTTTTGGCATTTTGGCCAGGGAAATGACGGTCAAAATATTAAATCGGCATTTGCAATTTTCCGCAGTCTTCCGCATGGTTCTCACTATCGCACTTGAAAAGCTTTGTGAATTCTGCATAAAATGAAAAAAATAAATAAAGTATTCATAAGTATTGGCCAAAATATTTCAGCTTAATAAAGTGTTCGCCTACGCATTTTTGCAAAATGACAAAATTTCTTCAAAAATTTTCGAACATTTTATTTTTTCAAAAAAAAAAAATTATTCAAAAATAGCAAATTTTTATGTGAGTACGATCTTGCCAGAAGAAAACTAAAAAATGAGCTGATATGCTCAAAAAACGAAATGAGTGCTGAGAATGAGGGTTTTTGAAACTAACTTTCTTGACCACTAGATGGCCCAAAAAAATTCTTTGCTCGAATGTCTTTTTCGGTGGCGATACCCCCCGATCAGCAATAAATGTTTATCAGGAGTTTTAGTTCAGTCTGTAGGGTTCCGCTGCGCACCCTAATAATGACTCTTAATTATTTTGGAATCTATTTCTCGTGAGAAAGAAGAACAACGCTACGCATGAACTACTGATTCTCATGTAATCAGTGTTCCGGAAGTTTGGACTTCTAGGACTGCCTTATTTAAACCGGAGGCCAATTTATAAATGCATAAAAGTCTTAGAAATTCGTGACGATCTTTTAAGGGGTAATCCCACGTAATTTGAGTACTTTGAAAAAAGTCATTGTACAGTTAATTAAAAAAGTACTCAAATTACGTCAAAAAAAAATTCCAAGGTCAATTTTCAAACGTTTTTTAAAAACTTTTTCTCAATAACACTAATGTCCGAATAAAATCAGGTGACAAATAATCAAAATAAGGTTTGAAATATGTCATAAGATAAATCTCTTATTTCTCGAAAAAATAAGTTCACGTGACGTGTTTGAAAATATATTATGTCAAACTCTAAATTAGTGTTTATTTGGCCAAAAATTTTTCGGCGTAATTTGATCACTATTGTTTTACTTTCACCAAAACTATTTTCCCTAATTTGAAGGTCACGTGATCGCTTTTGGACTTTGGTGTAATGGAAAAAGTCTTAAAAGTTCTTTAGAAGTTTTTTAGACTTTTTTTAACACCACTTCACTTCTTTCAAAAATTGATTTAAGCAATTTTTGGAAAAAAACACTACTACTTTTACCAACCTTATTCTTAAATATCACGGTCACTGTGAAATTTTCGGGCTATGATGTAATGAAAAATGTCTTAGAATTTTGTTCTGATCACGATGAAGTTTTATTTTGTGATTTAAATAATGTTTGCAAAAAATAAGTAGTAACGTAAAATATAAAAAAAAAAAACGCACAAACGTCATTTGTTTCAAAGTTTACGATAACTTTATAACTGAATCTTGTCATAATGGAAGCGTCGTAAAATGCGATTAAATGGTGTGCGGCAACGCGTTGGCTAAATCGAGTCTACGAGTAAAAATCAAACTTTATGAAAACATATTTATAGTATATTACATATAATACAAAAATATATTTCGAAATCCAGATAATCTTCAAAAGTTAGCCGAAATAAACGATTATGTTGGTTTTAAATTCAACCAACAAAATCGGGCTAAGACTTCAAAATTTCGAAAAGTCAAAAACTTGAACTTTCTTGGATTTTATACGGTGGTATTATACAGTTTTTGATGTCTCAATATAACTATGCCGATATTTTTCGTGATTGGGACCACTCTCTGGCATAAGACAAATCGAGCTAATTCTGTGGAAAAATTTAGTAGGTTACATTTTAGGCAAAATACTTTCAATTTATTGTTTCCAATCATTTTAATTTTACTTGCATTCTTTACTGTCATTATTAAGTTCGTGAAGAAATATTTCTATCAGGCAGAGTTCTTTTTGTTCTCGAATCAAAATTCCCATGAGATCATTAGCACATTGTTTTTTTGCTTGAAAAAATATTAATATAATTTTTTGTATTAATTTTGTACCTATATTTTTTGATCAGCTTCCATTTGATATCTAAATCTAGCCCTTGAATTTGATCAATCGTAAAGTATTGGATCCAGGATTAAAAAACTAAGACTCTTTAAGTACGCGACAACCATCTGAAAATAAGGAATCATCAATTTCTTCATTCATCGTCGAGCAAAGATAGATATATAATAGAACAAGATAAATAATCGTCGAACTGAGGAGGAGACCGCAAAAAATCGACTGTTGTAATACTTTCAAATAATTGGCGCTAGTGAGCTAAACGAAAAGAAAATTTAAGAAATCATAAGAACTAAATTAATTGACCTATTATGACCCCACCCTTATTTATACTACATTACCTCAATTTCCTTACTTGATAATTCTAAACAAGAATATCTTTTTCCCAGCCAAAAAAAATCTTTTGTAGTAAAAAAGGTGTCCACCGTTTACATTTCGACTTTTGCAAACGACTCAATCCGATTGAGTTTTTAAATAGCTCAAAATGACAACACATTAGAAACAAATGTAACAAAATAAATTCGGAATCGTATCATCTATCAATTTTTTGTTTAAAAAAAAAGACCACTTGCATTTATAGCAGGAAGCGACCTCTGATATGCGCCAAAATTTGCGTGGGGGTTCGAATGTTTTATAACAAATTGCTTTGAGTGCGTCATGTGACGTCATATTCAAAGATTAAATGTTAACATTTTTGGTATGTCAATTCATTTGAACCTATTATAAAACAGCTGATACAATTGAAAACTTTTTCAATTAGACGTCATTTCTAAACGCCCACGCGGATTTCAATTTTGAGGTGATTTTTGTTGTACAATACTTATAAAAATAGTAAAAACTACTATTTAAAAAGCTTTCGAATTATTTATTCATCTTCATGTAATGTATTCAATATAAAACTTTTTGAAACAGAATTTTCGAGGCTACGATTGCTATAATTAAAGATTGATGAACATCTCGCGAAAATTCTGTTTCAAAAAGTTTTTACTTTAACTTCGTAGACTTGATTTCTGCCATCCAGTCCGCATTCACCATTGAATCGTATTTACGACCGCTTGAATCATTAATGCCAAGATCAGTTATAAAGTTATCGATCAACTTTAAAACAAAATGACATTTGTGCGTTTTTTTTATTTTTTTTCAATTTTTACTGTATTACAGTACTAATCTTTTGCAAAAAATTTTGGAATCACAAATAACACCTTTCATCGTGATCAAAAAAAAATTCTAAGACTGTTTTTCCATTACACCAAAGCTCAAAAATGATTACGTGACCGTATATTCAAGAATAAAGGTCGGCAAAATAGTACTGTTTTTTTCAAAAAATTGCTTAACCCGTGTGAGCACAAAAAAAAAAAAAGTTCCGCCAAGGCACGAAGCCTTTATAGAGGCTTTTTTCAAGCGCGTATTGCAGAACGCCCAAGGTAGTTAGAGTTTCAATTTTTTTTTGCATAAGGAAGTTCAACGATAATTTTTGCATCCGACACTTGATATTCTAGAATTTTGATTTTTAGTCTCTAGAAAATTTACTGATAAGAGCAAGGTACGGCATATCACGTGATACAAAGCTCACAGTGTGTTCACAAATTATTTTGGCATTGGGAAATCTGATGACACAAGGATCTGACCTATGTCTATCGTTTTTTCTGATTGATTTATATATAATCAATCAAAATTATATTTAAAATAGGTTTAAATTTTGATCAAAAAATCACAATTTTTCATAAAAAATGGTTATTTTCCACTAAGCAGATTAGTACACTTCTGAATTTATTTCTGGTTCGATATACTAATCAAGTGACTTTTGTGACAATATTAAATTGCTACGAATTAATTTTTTAATAATTAAAATATTTTCGTGAAAATACTTAAAATCGGAAATTTTGAAATATCACTTGTGAATAAAAAATACTGTTCCTGTATACCAATTGATCTTTGTTGTGAGTGTCAACCATGGACAAAACACGTTCCTAAAAACTGACTATTTTCAAATTTCAATTGACGCAATAGGTCGCATTTAATTTTTTAGAGGTAAAAAGATTGAAAGCAATCTCAAAAAATCAACCCTCCGTAAAATTTGAAACAAATTTCAAAATAAAAATTAAAGTCATTTTTTTGACATCCTTGCAAAATTCATTAATAATGTATTGGAAGGAGACAATTCTCGATGTTTTTTTTGCATATTTTAGATGATTTTAAATATGCAAACACCTTTATAAGGTGCTGTGCTCACTCCGGTTAAATCACTTTTGAAAAAAGTGAAGAGGTTCTTTAGAAGTTTTTAAGAATTTTTTTATTACGCCAAAGTCCAAAAACGATCACGTGACCTTCAAATTAAGAAATAAGGTTTTGATTCAAGTACACAGATAGTACTGAAATTACGACGAAATAATTTTAAGAGCTAATAAACACAGTAATCTAAGAATTTTCGAACATAACGGCATTTTCCAAACCGTCACGTGATCTTATGTTTCAAAGAAATAGGGATTTATTTTATGACATATTCAAACCTATTTTGGATTATTTCGTCACGTGATTTTATTGGAAATTTGGTGTAACGAAAAAAAGTCTTAAAACGTTTGAAGTTCATCAACAAATGTTTTTGACGTAAGGTGGAGACTTTTTCAAATAACCGTATATTTTATCGTATATCAAATTACCATTCATCTAAGAGACTTGTAAGTACACTCAAAAGAGTCGAAAAGGTCGACTTTTTGATGAAAATATTAGCAACTATGGGTCAATTATGTACTGAAAGAGCGCAGAGGAGCAAAAATCCCCTCGTGAAATCTGACCATTTTTGCTCTCTAGTGACCTTTAAGTACATAATTTGACCCATAGTTGCTAATATTTTCATGAGAAATCGACCCTTCCGATTATTTTGGTGGTACTTCCAAGTTTAATCCGATGAACTTGAAATTGAATTCTTGAACGAGAATAAAATATTCCACAACAATTTAAGAGCCATTTTAATAGAGAATTTTTGAAAAAAATTATAATTATTTTAGCCAGCGCAATAGCAAATCATTTGAAGTTCAATATGAGGTAGTTTCAAATATAAATAAAGGTTAATTTTATCTTATTATTGTACTTTTGTGTGTAACTTGAGGTCATTTTTCGCAACTTTTTATTTTCTTATCCCCATTAATGCTTTTTTAATGCGTTTAAAAAAAAAATTTAATTGTATAGCAAATTGGCTGAATTATATTAAAAGATAATAAAACAAACAACTGTATTCATTAATGAAACTTGCTTATATGGCTCGATTCCAGAATGGCAGCTAGATGGCAGAAATCAAGTCTGGGTACAGACTCACTTCTAAAGTCTACTAGTTAACACATTACCTAAAGATGAATAAATAAATTCGAAAGCTTGTTAAAAAATGTAGTTTTTTTATTTTACAATAAATATATCTATATCTCGCAAACCAAAAAAAATACTTATACGTGGATGGAATTTTAAAAATTAGAGAGACAAGAAAATTCCGCTTATACGTAAAGCGTGGGTTTCGCGCTGATTCGCTGATTTTTTGACACGTCTATTCCGATCATCAAATACCCCCGTATTAGTTTTTGAAAAAAAATTGGAAAATGATCAAATTCAGACCATTGTTTCGTAATAAATGCCTAGTTTTCTCTAGAAAGGTGTCGGCTTTGAAGCGCTACAAAAAAATCTCGTCAAATTTATATACAAAAAATTCTATTTTTTGTAAAAACTACCATACAGGACAATCCGCAAATATATTTTTTTGAAAATTTAAATATTTTATCAAATACAAAAATATGACTCAAAAATGATGTGCAGGTCAAAATCCAGGCAAAAAATCAGTATTCATCCAGAGAGATATGGTCCATATATCATATGGAACACCTCTATAGCAGGCTTGTAAATCCCTAGGGATGCATCCCAACTCCACTTATCCTTATCCCCTTTACAAAGCCTGCCCTATAGATCTCAATAAGTTCATATAACTTTTTATAAATGATAATATACATTTTGGTCACCTGACCAGCTCGTATCCTCGAACCTAAAAATTCCGAAAATAAACTTTTAACATTTTTAAAAGCTTAACTTTTGATTCATTAATGCCTCGTAAAGCACTATCCAAATTTGTAAAAAGAGCTATAGTCCAACCATTGTCATTCGTTATCCAAAAAGATGTTTTATACTCCCAGATAAATATTTCCAATAAGTTTTTTCAGTAAGTTCTTGCTGAATTGTTCAAAACGGATTTTCATCTAATCTTTGCTCTTGCGAATAGTTTGAAACATTTCGAATTGTTTAAATTCCAGATAGTCGTTATGAATGGAGAAAAAGACCAATCGTTAAAAATTCGTTTCGAAATCAAAATCTCCAGTACGAAAAGCATAGTTGATAAGCATTGCAAAATAAAACTTTCATGGGGTTTATATTTTAAAATTCAAAATTATTTTATGTTTTGAGATTCTCGGTCATGTGACAGTCCATTATAGAAAATGATTTCAGAAAAAAGGCTGATTTTGGATTACCAACCCTCAGAGGACAGATCCAGTAAATTTAATGGTACAACCAACGCAGGATCTTAGCACCCCAATCAAAACCTTAGATTTTCAGAATAGACCGCATTTCATTGGTCAGATTTGGAAGAGATCAATCAATCGAATGTTCAGATTCCGTATTATTCAATATATACTGGATTTTCTTCTAAGGGGCGGTAATCCATATCCCCTTACACTTTTGTGAACATCCCGGCCCTACTACTTAAAACACACTACGTTTCCTAATCAGGGCCGGAATATTCACGATAGTGTGAGTAGGGGATATACAGCGAAAGAGTAGTTTGAGTGAAATTTCGTCTGAAAGCGTTTCAAAATTTTCCCTTCTGAGTGAGTTTTTTACGTGCTTCGGTTTTCATTTCAAAAAAAAACAACAAATTTTATTGTAGTGAGTTTTAAAACACCGTTTTTTTGAGTGATTTTAAACCTAGGATTTATCTGTTTTGAAAACTTGTATCAACAACAGGTTTAAATGTGAAAAATGGACATTCCCAGGAAGTCTCCCTCATTATACCTTCTAAATGTATTCAAAATAACTCCAAATTTCTAACCCCTTTAACTTTGCTGAAGTATTAAAATACTATTAACTTTAATATACAAATTAACCATAGATGATTCAACAGAAATGTGCCACAGTCATGTGAATAGTAAATTTTGAATAATATTTCCATCTTTAAACTTCTGCAGAAAAACCCATATAAATGTGCTCGAGCCTGGAAAAAATATTGAAGCATTTTTTCGACCAATCGGGTTCAACTTCGCTGAAAAAATATATTGCCCTGACGGGTTTGTTCTTTCAAATTTTCGGGTTAATCGTATAAAAACGAAAGCCAATCATCAGTTATATGATGAATTTGGCTGACAAATAATGAATTTTTTGTCAGAGCCGTATTCTCAAGAAATTCGCGTCAATAAAAATTGGAAAATTTTGAAACTAAAATTGGTCATTTCAATTATTTTGATCAGGGTCTTGATTTTTACGGTCTCGGTATTTCCCCGCATTTTTTCTTATGGCTTTTTCAAGAAGCTTGGGTTTATCAAAATGTGAACATTCTAGAACAGAATTTTGACCGATTATTGTATTTTTGGTTTTTCGACCTCAAATATAGATTGGTTTCTCAAACTTTGTATTCAGTAGCCACAAGATTTTTTTGACCTCACTTTGACGACGAAAAAACATCTGAAATTTGGAAAAATTTACTTCCGGTATGACAAAAATCAAATTATCTAGGATAATAGTCAAAAAAATTAAGTGAAGATCAATTTTACAGAGATTAAAGGACAAATTTTCTAAAGTTTTTTGGAAGTTGAAGAAAATTAGTTAAAAAGCCAAAAATAAACATGTTTTTAAAAAATAATTTGTTTAAAAACATACGTATTTTGGAATTCTAGAACCGCTGACCTAAATTTTTCCGAATTTTCCAACCTTAAGCTCAAACGTCAATGTAATCTGTATTCCTAAAAAGCAGGTCTTTCTGATGAACCGTCTTCAATAAAATTCGAAAAACCACGTTTTCAATGCGAGAAAAAAAAAAGCCCCGACCATTTTCACTTTATATTTTACTGACCTATAGATGTTATGAGGATAATAACTCGGACATCGCAAGGGATCAATTAGTAACGGAATAGGGCGGTAAAAAGTTCGAACAACAGGAACATAACACTTTTATGGGGAAAATAACATTCAATATTTGTATATCAACAATGGTGGATCACGATAGTGAAGTGGTGTATTTTTGTTAAAATTTTACATCATATCTCAATATCGGGTCCTACAATGTGTGGTATTCGAGATATTTGGCCTAAAAATCACAAATCGTTGTTTTTAAAATGACGGGTGCCCCCTTAACGAGGTAGTGTTCGCAAAACAGTTTGGCTGAAAATCTGATATTGAACTAAACCAGCCCAGAAAAACATCGCGTTGTTTTATGAGGTACCATTTTCCTCCTTCATAAAATATCCGATCACCTTCATTTTTGCGTTAATTACGAAGATTATCAATACCAGAAATAAAAATAACTGCAAAATGTGGTATTTCGATTCCTCAAAACATTGCGAACAAGTATTGTTATACATTTTGATAAAACTGATCGAAAAAAAGTTTACCAAGAAATTTTTTTTTTTGCGCATTGCATGAATTCGCGTAATTTAACGCAAAACAATCAAGTTAATCGATATTTGTAAGAGAAAAATGGTAATCTCGTTTTTTTTACTTTTCCGCTTCTGTGGGCAGACACCGAACAAAAGAAAGCAACGAGTCTACTCTCTAAATAGTTTTTTGGGGTTTGGTTTTAACTATATCTATTCCGAGTTAATGTACGATCAAAATTGCCTAGGGTCAAATAACAAACCAATTGTGTGTTCAATTCAGCGATTTATTGGTTGGTTGGCCCGTCTTCACTCTCGTTTGTATTTGGTTTTGATTATTTTACCTCTGTCAATTGGTTTTGTATTTTTAACCTAGCATTTTTGATCTATTACTCGGAATTAGGATATCCCTTTATAATCACTTTTTGGTTTTAAATGTCGTAGCCACTAACTTCCTTTAACGTTGTGATGTAACGTTTGTGCTACGCATTCTTAACATAAAAAAGTGATAAGGGATATATCAATATGATATAGTCATATGATATCAGTGGTGTGTTTTTACGTATTGTAGAACTACATATACAGGGGGCTCAGTATCGCCGAAAGTTTTTTCAAAAATTTCGGCGATATTGGAACAGGAAATCTTTTGCTAAAAATCGTGAAATTGCGTGATTTTTTCGGGCGATAATTGCCCCCCCCCTCATAAAGTCTTATATCAGATTCCAGGCTAACTTTTTTTTTGGCACCACCCTCTTATAAAAACAAGTAATTTTCCCTTATTAATTCTCTATTTTTCATCGGAGTATTATCTTCAATTTTCAAATTTAGTATTTGAATAACTATTTTTCGATAAAGCTAGATATTCAGAATTGCAACGAACCTAAACAATACAAGAAACATTATTTTTCCTTACAAACACTGTGCACCAAATCCATATTATTTTGTTTGTAAAAACACACAAATTAAATTTATAAAATAATTAACAATAAGAAAAAAAAAAGCTAGATTTCACTGCTAGTTTTCAAATTTGAAAGAAATTTTCTGGTCATACCTTCATTTGACAATTTAATTCATTCAAAAATGTAAAGCTTTAAAGATTTAGGCCTAGAAATTTTTCGAATCTATAGAATTTGAAAATTATATATAATAGGCGATATAAAAATTTCCCCAAAAAATCAGGATCAATGACTGGATCATTCAAAATTTGAATTGGTAATCTTCCTGTTCAAGAAAATTAATTGAAACATCTGAAGCAAAGACCGTGTCTGATCTATTGACCTAAACAATGGAAATCCTTCCTTGCTATTTTTTGAAAACAAGGGTCAAAATTTCAAGTAAAATTTGATGGTTTTTTCATCACAAGAGGCCATAATAGGAGCGATATGTAATAAGGAGAACCAAAAATGAAATAATAATGTTTTTCAAAAAAAATTCACTTTTTGGCCATCAATTCTATTGCCAGTATCTGTCAAGATAATAAGTGATTTCCAAGCCTGAAATTATTTTTATATCTCACAAAAAAAATAACGCTGTCATACCAGGGGTCTGCAAACTTGATCGGATCGAACTTGAGCTGAAATCCGATCCGATCAGTTTTTGTTTTAATAGCTCCGATCAATTCGATCCGATCTGGTTTTTGAAAACTGCGATCCGATCAAGTTCGATCCGATCAGGTTTTAAAACTCTGCGATCCGATCAGGTTTTTAAAATTTGCGATCCGATCAAGTTCGATCCGATCAGGTTTTCAAAATTTGCGATCCCGATCAAGTTGGATCTGATCAGGGTTTTTAAAAATTTGCGATCCGATCAAGTTGATCCGATTAAGTTTTAAAAATTCTGCGATCCGATCAGTTCGATCCGATCGGGTTTAAAATTGCGATCCGATCAGTTCGATCCGATCAGGTTTAAAACATTTGCGATCTCGATCAGGTTTTAAAAATCTGCGATCCATCTAAGTTCAATCCGATCAGGTTTTTAAAAATTTGCGCGATCCGATCAAGTTCGATCCGATCAGTTTTAAAATTTGCGATCCGATCAAGTTCGATCCGAATCAGGTTTTTTCAAAACGGTATGCCGACCCCTGGTTTCATACCTTTTGCTAATAAATTCCTCGTCTCTCGAATCGTTGATATTGAGCAGATAATTCCTATAAGATCAGTTATGTCATTTTTGAAGATTCTTTTATCAATGCCGGCCTCTCGTCGGATCAAATACTTATAAGAATCTAAGCAGGGATTTTTAACATTTGTTTTATTTAATTGTCCGCTTAGACTCACACTATTTCTGGTTTTCAGAAAAAATACGTAGGTTTTGCCCGGCAAAATTTGCCGTTTTTTTTGCTTAGACTTGTATCGGACACAATGTGTCCGCTTAGACAAAAATCACAGTATAAAAATTTTCTTTACATTTTCCTCAAAGCTGGGAAAAGTTAAAAGTTTTCATTAAAAATCCTTAGCAAGGTCAAATTTAGCGTTTGTGGAGATTCGTCTATAATTTTCCGACAGAGGTTGAAACGAGTAAAGCTTTCCGGCTACTGGATCCTCAGCAATTGTTTCGGAAATTTTGTCTATAAATCGAACACACAAATGTTGATCCGCTTTTGAAGAAATGCTAAAAACACCATAAATTAGCAAAATTTCAAAACAAACTATCTAATTAATAATACTTTTAAAACCAACTCTATCTAGATCTTTTCCAGTTTTTAGCAATTTTAAATCCCTATTATCACGGTCTAAAATCTTGAAAATTTGAAAGAAATTTAAAGTGTGCCAACAAAAAAGGGATCTGTATCTCAAAGCTAGATTTTCGTTTTCCATAAGTTAAGAACTTTTTTTTAATAGTTCATAATTTTTAATCGAATTTCAGGGTTGTTCTCCAGCTTAAACGCCGACATGTTTCAGCTATTATATTAAATATTTAATTTAAAGATTTTTTAGAATTTTCCCGTAAAATGATAGAAAGAGAAAAATTTTCCGAGCTTTATAAATCTGAGCTAATAAATTTCAAAGTCAATGATTTTTGCCCAAATCCTGAAAATTCTTAAAGTCTGTCGAAATTGCTACAGTTATTACGAAAGCGAAAAAAAGACGAATTCAACCATAAAAATTTGGATCCACTTGATCAGCATCGGGATCTCAAATCCGTTAATTACGTGATTATGGCGACAGATTCTAGATTGAGCTTCAACTTCAAAAATAATACGCTTAAATATAATTCTGAACATCTCAGGAAAATTTTCGGAGAATAATTTCGTTGTTTCAATATAAACTTAGAAAGCTGGAGGATACTGACCTACAAAGAGAATAAATCCCTGACATTCATTATTTGTTGCTCGATTAAATAGTACATTCTGTTCATCATGGGAATTTTTTCAGTTCTAAGGCATCAAAACGCTGTAAGGGATAGTTGGCAACTAATTTTTTTTCGATTTTATAAACTTATTCAGAGAGTAAGTACAATTTGATAGTTGTGGCACAACTGTTGTGCTGATAGACACGACTTTGATTTTGCCAGTGCCTATCGAATAAATGAGCTGGTTATATCAAACTAGTAAAATCTCATGAATTTATAATTGAGTAATTAAATACCGCTTAAGGGGGGCCAACGCAAATTTTGAAAACATTTGTGATGAGGTTATTTTTCCTAGACGCTCAAAACCTCATATTTTCTGTATTTGAAATCAATAAGTGGTATTTTAGAGTCCAACTAGTAGTATGGATACTACCCTCGAAAGTACTCATCTAGAAAAAAGTCTTTTTTGTTGGCAATTTGATTTGAAGTTTTTGGGCCTTAATTTTTATCGCAGAAATATTCCAAATTGTATTTTCTGAAAATTGCATGAAATTCTGCGTCAGAATAGGCAATGAAATTAAATTTTGAATAGAAAATTAAGAAAAAAAAAATTTTACGACGAAAATCAATTCACTTGGGTTTCCGACCTCGCTGGAGAAAGAATAAGGAAGTCTGTCAACATTTTGTGAAGCAAACAGCGAAAGATTATTGTTTGGTTGTTAACGTTTTGCTACTCACAAAATAATTTTTGAAATTAAGGGACAAGATAGGTTTTGAAAACTCATGATTTTAAGGCTAAAATAGTGTTTTTTGCCAGATTTTGAAAGCGAATATGCATTCAAAATCTTAAAATTCTTTGGGCATAGCAGCCTGAAACGACTCATTACGCTGATTTTGAAAAACAAATTAAAGTCGATACTCAAAACTCAGGGAGGAGATAGACTTCAATTTTTCAAAGAGAAATTTTTGAACGTCATTTCCGGCGGAGTAAAATTATTATGGCGACTAACTCGGACTGAGTCGAGGCCAATTGACCAAAAATATGTAATGCTGGTAAATCATATCTTTCGCGTATTCTATATCGAGCGTGAAACAGACTCAAAACTACGTTTTGGCCAGTTGTTGCTTGACCACCCCCTTAAAATTAAAAAAATCTATTTCAAACATTATATGAAAAATAATAAAATAAATAACAAGTGTTTTTTGTGAAAAAGATGTCGAAAAATTTTTTTGTTTTGTAATTCAGATTATTGTCTAAAATTTACAAATTTTTATCAATTGTCACGAAAAAGTAAAGTATGGATTGAGCTCAGTTAAACCACAAGTTCTGCCCAGCTGACCAAGTACTCCGTGATATCTTAAATGATAAACACCGAAAATTTCTAAAAAAATATTTATTGGTTTTATCTAATCAACTCATGTTATCTCTCCAAATTGAATAATTTTCTAGATAATCCGTAATTTATTATTGCCTTATCGAGTTCGAACCTCCTCAAAAGCTAAAGCCAAGTTAATCTCCTACAATCCGGAACAACTTCTGCACTCACACAGTCTTTTAACGGTCACGCGTGACCGTGGGTTTAAATCAAGCGTATAACTTCGTTTCATTATCAAACATATATTTCACTTGATCATATGGTAATTCTGAATAATTCCTACAATCGTATCAAACAAAATGTGAAAAAAGTAATTTACAAGGCATCAAATGGTGATAAGAAAATATAAAAATCTCTCTTTTTAGCACGATTCACACAATTAGGGCATAATTGATAAGCTGAGGCTAAATTTGACATTTTAAAATTTGCAGTATTAAACCGGCACCAATTTTGGGTGCTGAAACTGCAAAAAAATGCATTTTGGATTAAAATTTTAACAAATCAGCTCCTTAAAATTAAAAGAACTATTTTATGACAGGTTCAATGCCAATTTCAAGTTATAGTAGAAGCTTGTAAGTACCTCAAAAGAATCGGAGAGGTCGATTTCAAATAAAAATATTAGCAATATGGGTGAATTAGAACTGAACGTTACTAGAGAGCAAAAAAATAGTCAAATCTGAGATTTCACAAGAAGATTGTTGCTCTCTGGCGACCTTTCAGTACATAATTGACCCATAGTTGCTAATATTTTTCATCAGAAAGTCGACTCTTCCGATTCTTTTTGAAGGTACTTATGAGTCTCTACCGATGAACTTTGAAGTTAACGTAATTTGAATATCGGTAAACAATATACGGTATTTTGAAAAATACTTCAATCACGCCAAAAAAATTCCAGGGTCAACTTCAAACGTTTTCAAGACGTTTTTCTCATTACGGTACAGTCCGAATGAAATCACGTGACGAAATAATTCAAAAATAAGGTCTGAAATATGTTCATATATTAATCCTTATTTCTTGAAAAATAAGATCACGTGACCTATTTGGAAGAAACCATTATGTTCAAAACCTTTTAATTAGGTGTTTATTACCCAAAACAAAATTTTTTCGGCTATATCTGACTACATTATGTACTTGACCCAAAACCTTTATTTCTTGATTTAAAGGTCACGTGATCTTTTTTGGTCTTTGGTGTAATGGAGAAAAATCTAAAAATTCTAAAAACCACTTCACTTTTTTCAAAAATTGATTTAAAGTAATTTTTGAAAAAAAAAACAGTAACTATTTTGGCCAACCTTATTCTTGAATATACGGTCACGTGATCATTTTTAGGCTATGGTGTAATGAGATAAAAAAGTCTTAGAATTTTTTTCTGATCTGCTCCAAGTTTTTTTGATGGTTAAAAATTTTTTTGCAAAAAATAAGTCTGTATACAGTAAAAATTCTACGAAAAAAACGCAAAAAATTTCTAGAAAAAAAACGCACAAACATCAATTATTTAAATAGTCGATCGATTACTTTGTAAATATTTCATAATGAATGTTTAAGGGTCCTAAATTGCGATTAAACGGGTCACGGTCACGCGTGACCGTAAAAAGACTGTGGGAGTTAACTGTAGTATTTTTTTTAGAAATAGATAGATCGGTTTTGTTGATATCGTTTTAGATATTTTAACCATGAAATTTGAGCAATAATTAAATGCTTTAAATTTAACATGCAGTTCTTGGTTTGAAAATTTGTATACATTAAAAAAGCTTAAGAATAATTTAAGGGGGTACCGTACCTCTCAGGAATTGAGACGAAAACAAAAAATGTTCACAATTTTATTTTCATCGGTTAGAAAATATATTGTCTTGGTTTTAAGCATTTGAATCATATCACAGTATATTTTACATTTTATTTAACAACTGAGTTCTACAATGTGTATTTTTTTGGCCTCAAAAACCACAAAATGGTACCCCCTTACAAATGTGTAAATTATTTTTTCGGGATTATCAGAACTATCTGCCCACTACCCCTGTATAAGAACAGCCAGCATCAGCATGTGTTCATTTATAGTATTTTCCGTTACATTTTGACAAATCAAATTGCAAAAGTTATGCAAAAAATTTGTGGACTGCTGCAGGTTTTCTATTTTTTCAAAGACGAGAATAATTGCAGGATGCAGGTTTTCAGGAGAAACTTCGTGGCTAACTGCTGGAAAGTTCACGGATTTTGTTCCATAAACTGGAACGAAATTTCAACAAATGGACTTCTTCGAAAAATGTCAAAACAGTAAGATTCTTACTGTAAGAACCAAAAAAATAAAATTTTCTCTATAAAATACAGAACTTATCGAAATGCTATTGGTGACAAATTTCAATAAAAAAATATATCTCAATAATTTCATTTCCACCAAGTTCTTTTGGGTTTTCGTAAAAAAATACAGTATAATTTTAGATTGATTTTGAATGCCAATTTGAAAATTAAAGTTTTTATTGAAATCCAAAGAATTAAATTTTTAACGGAAACTCAAAATAACTTGGTGGCAATCTAATTTTTGATTAAAATTTGTCACCAAACTTTGGCCTGATTTGGTCATAAGTCCTTCCTATTTTCTAGTTATTGTCGCTAACAGGAGTCGGCACATTTGAATAAAAACTTGAATCGAATCGATAGACTTGCCAAAAAATCGAATCGAATAAAATTGTGCCGATCCAATTCAATTCTCCAATCCGCTCCGATTTAATTGTGCCGACCCCTGGTGCCGCGGCATGCCGCAGCTGAAAATTAATTTATGAAAAAATCTTCTGCAAATCATAAATTCTTATATGTGAAATTTGTATCCTTGCTAAGACAGCCTTCATAAATCTAACAAAAATTTCACCGTATGAATCAGCGACTTTCAAGATCATTTTGTCATCACATAGATTACAGAAAGAGTGCAAGTTTCGAAGGAATTTTGAAGCTAACTTCATGCTGGATATCTTTGTAATACAGCATACTAAACAGACTTGCTCTTTTATAAAGTTATTTCCGTGTGAACTATTTTTGGGTTTTCATCATGAATTAAAATTATAGAGGGGGAGGCACAATATCGCCGAAAACAACCTACGCAATTTTATTGTGTTGAGCTAAATTCCTCCCAGTGCCCATATCTCCGAAAGAGCCAATATCGCCGAAATTGCGTGGACGCTCGAATTTTTCATTACAAATTACTTTGAGTTTGTAATGAATGACGTCATATTTTAAGATTGAATTTCCTAAATCTACTTTTTTGAATGATTTACTTCAATTTATAAATATAAAATTATAAATTTTTTTAAATTATGGTGTCATTTCTAACGCTTACACGTTAACCATTTTTAAACGTTAAAATTTATTTCTGTCTCCATATCTGTCGCCGAAAGTGCCAATATCAAAGATTATATTTACGCGTTAGTGAGAGTTTATTATATTTTATTAAACTACGTTTCGCGTTAGCATCTTTCAGGTTCTTAAGAAAAATGACAAGTAAGTTTCAAGACTTCACAGATTTGAAATCTAGAGTTTGCAAAAATATTTTGTGTGGGCAGAGAAAAGTTTTAAATTTTTGGCCCACTTTTAAAATAGTGACTAAAGTTTTAAAATTTAGACTAAAGTTTCATAAAATTAGGATGCTTTTATACAAATTATTTATACGTAATTAATCAACTTATTCTGTTTAAATTCTGTTAACTCCCGTAGTGGCCGACAATCTCTGGACCCCTTTGCGCCATCCGTGGCGTTGCGTTTGAATTAAGCATTATAACCGAAGATTCATCATCAACATATATTTTTTCAATCATAATCATATTATTCAAAGAATTCTCTACAGTCCTTTATAAACAATTTATTAAAAAAGTTTATAAAAAGTCATCAAATGTGAATAAGAAAATTAAAAACTCTCAGAGAGTTACTCTCTCATTTTTGCCGATTCTCACAAACAAGTGCATAAATAACACGAATTTAAGAATTATTTGACATTTTCAAATTAAAAATATTAAACCGTCACCAATTTGGGTATTGCATCTGCAAAAAAAAGGAATGTTTTTATCACCATTCTCATGTAAAATGAGTCTTAAATTTTTTTGGAATAATTATTTGTCTCTTCTTTCTTTCGCCTACGCATTCTTCTGTAATCAGTATTTCGGAAACTATGACATCTAGAAATGCTATATTTAAACCGGAGGCCATACTGTAATGCAAAAGTCTTAGAAATTCGTTACAATTCTTTGAAGGGGTCTTTCACGTGATTTGAGTACTTTTGAAAAAAACATACCACAGTAATTTGAAAAAGTACTCAAATTACGTCAAAAAAATTCCAGGGTCAACTTCAAACGTTTTTAAGACTTTTTTCACATTACACCAAAGTCCGAATAAAATCACGTGACGAAATAATCCAAAAATAAGAATGGAAATCTGTCATAAATTAATCCTTATTTCTCGAAAAATAAGATCACGTGACGTTTTTGAAAAATATTATTATGTTCAAAACTCTTGAATTAGGTGTTAATTGGCCCAAAATTTTTTTCGGCGTAATTTGATCACTATTTGTTTACTTGAACCAAAACCTTATTTCCTAATTTGAAGGTCACGTGATNGAGAGAGATTAGACTTAGACATGAATCGTGTACGCCATGACTCGTTTGTAGCCTAACGGCGTTGCCGTCACTTTTAAATCGCATATGTAGCAAAGTTTCATTATCGAAGCATTCTTTTGCAATAGTCTAAAATAATTCAGCCAGATTTGCTATAAAATAAATACAAATATAATAATTTTAACCGAATTTAAAGCATTTAATGTAGGATAAGAAGACAAAAAGTTGCGAAAATTACTCTGTTACAAAGGAACAGTGCAATAATATGATTGAAATTAAACCTTTAATTTTATATTGTGAATTACCTCAGTATAAAACTGTATAATTGATTTTCTATCGCTCTTGTCTAAGAAAAATACATCTTTTTCACAAATTCTCTATATAATGGACTAGGGTGAACAGCGGTCAAAGTTCAAGATTTTAAATTAAAATAATGAGACCGAATAACGGAAATAAATATCTGGACAGAAAACTACGAAGAAGATGATTTTTTTTTTTTTAGTTTTTTTGGCATTTTGGCCAGGGAAATGATGACGGTCAAAATATTATAAGATCGGCATTTGCAATTTTCCGCGAGTCTTTCCGGCATTGGTTCTCACTTATTGCGCAACTTTGAAAAGCTTTGTGAATTCTGAATAAAATGAAAAAGAATAAATATAAAGTATTCATAAGTATTTTGGCCAAAATATTTCAGCTGTATAACCTTAGTGTTCGCTGCCTACGCGATTTTTTTGTAAATTGACCAAATTTCTTGCAAAAATTTTCGTAACATTTTTTATTTTTCAAAATAAAAAGAATTATTCAGATAAAGTAGCGAAATTTTTATGTGAGTTCGATCCTTGGCCAGAGAGAAAACTAAAAAAATGAGCTGGATTGTATGCTCAAAAATCGAAATGAAGGTGCTGAAAATGAGGGGTTGTTGAAACTAACTTTCTTGACCACTAGATGGCCCCATATTAAAAAATTTCTTTGCTCGAATGTCTCTTGTTCGTGGCGATTACCTCCTCCGATAGTCGAAATATAATGTGTTATCAGGAGTTTTTAGTTTCAGTCTTGGTAGTGTTCGCGTGCGCAACTCCTAATGAATGACTGCTTAAATTATTTTGGAATCTAATTCTCTGTGAGAAACGAAAGACACAACGCCCTACGCATGAAGCTTATGATTCTCGATTGTAATCAGTGTTCGCCGGAAGTTTGGGACTTCTAGGAACTGCCCTTATTTAAACGGAGGGCCAATTTCTAGAATGTGCATAGAAAGGTCTTCAGAAATTTTCGTGACGATCTTTTAAGGGGTATGCCACGTAATTTGAGCCTTTGACACAAAAAGTCTATTGTACAGGTAGATTAAAAAAGTACTCAAGATTACGTCAAAAAAATTCCAGGTCCAATTTCAAAGCGGTTTTAAAAAATTTTTCTCCATAACACTATGTCCGCAATAAAATCAGTGTTGACGAAGATCATCGTCAAAATAAGGTGTTGAATATATGTCATAGATAAATTCCTTTTTCTCGAAAAATAAGTTCACGTGAGCGTGTTTGGACAATATATTATGTCAAACGTCTCAAGTTAGGTGTTGTTTGGCCAAAAATTTTTCGGGCGTAATGTTGATCACTATTGTGTCTTTTACTTTCCCAAGAACTTATTGCTTCGCCTAATTTGAGACGGTCACGTGATTCGTGCTTTTGGACTTTGGGTAATAGGAAGATAAGTCTTATAATAAGTTTTTGAGAAGTTTTTTAGGACTTTTTGTTTCCCATACACCACTTCACTGTCTTTCAAAAAATGGATTTAAGTGCCATTTTTTGTGGAAAAAAACACTACTTTTTACACCTTCAGTTCCTTAAGCAGTATCACGGGTCAGTGAATTAATTGTTCCGGGGCTATGGATGTAATGAAAAAAAAGTGTCTTAGAATTTTTGTTCTGAATCACGGATGAAGCTTTTATGTTGTGATTTAAATAGATGTTTGCACAAAATGTAAGTACTGTAATACAGGGAAAAATTAAAAAAAAAAAACCCGCACTAAACGTCATTTTGTTTCCAAAGTTTATCGATAGACTTTGATGAACTGATTATTGTGGTCATGCAATGATTGAAGCGTCGTAAGTGCGAATTAAAAATGGTGTGCGGCAGACGTCGTTGGCTAAGAATCGATGTCTATTCGAGTATTAAAAGATCAAACGTTTAGTGATAAACATATTATTGTAATCATATATATTTTACATATAAGGGTATATTTTATTTCCCGAAATCAGATAAAATACCATTCAAAACGTTATGCGTCGAAATAAACGATTAGTTGGTTTTAATATTTTCTCAACCAATCAAAATCGGGCTAAGACTTAAACTTTCGAAAAGTTCAAAAACTTGAACTTTCTTGGATTTTAATTACGGTGGTATTATAGCAGTTTTTGATTGTCTCACATAATAGCCTCTTCCGATATTTTTCGTGATTGTGGAACACTCTACTGGCAAAGACAAATCTGTAGCTAATTCTGGTGGAAAATTTAGTAGGTGTTACATTTTTAGGTCAAAAAAATACTTTCAATTTATTGTGTTCCAAATCAATTTAATTTTACTTGCATTCTTTGCTGTCATTATTAAGTTATCGTGAAGTAAGATTATTTCTATCAAGGCGAGAAGTGTCTTTTTGTTCTCGAATCAAAGAATTCCCATGAGAATCATTAGCACATTGTTTTTTTGCCTTGAAAAAATATGTACAATATAAGTTTTTGTATTAATGTGTACGTATATTTTGTTGATCAGCGTCCATTGTGGATATCATAATCTAGCCCTTGAATGTTGCTCAATCGTATAATGTATTGGATCCAGGATTAAAAAACTAAGGAACTATAAACTGCTGCAGTTAAAGTTACGCGCACCACCCTCTTGAAAATAAGTGAATCATCATTTCTTCATTCGATTCGTCGAGCAAAGAATTAGATTCATAAATAGGAACAAAGATAATAATCGTCGAACTGAGGAGGAGACCGCAAAAAATTCTACTAGTATGTAGAAGCATTCAAGATAATTGGCGCTAGTGAGCTATCACTGAAAATGGTAAAATTTAAGAAGTCATAAGAACTTAAATATGTTGACCTTATTATGACCCCACCCGTTATTTAGTACTGCGATTACCTCAATCTTCCTTACTATGATAATTCTAAACAAGATTACCTTTTCCCAGGCCAAAGAAAAATCTTTTTAGTAAAAAAGTGTCCACCGTTTACATTTTCGAACTTTTGCATAAGGGACTCATCCGATGAGTTTTAAATAGCTCAAAATGACCACTACATTAGAAACAAATGTACAAATATAATTCCGGTGAATCGTATCATTATGCAATTTTTTGTTAAAAAAAGAGACACTTGAAGAATTTATTTAGGCGAGGAAGCTCGATATGTTGCCGGCCCAATTGCTGATTTGCTAATGGATCGCCGATAAAAACCTACGCCAATTCTCCCGATTTTTCGGTAAAGTCCTTCAAGTGCCCATACTGCAGAATTGCGTGGGGGTTCGTAAGTTTTATAACAAATTGCTGTTGAGTGCGTCATGAAGGACGTCATATTTCAAGATTAAATGTTAACATATTTGGCGTATGTCAATTCATTTGAACCTATTATAAAAAAGCTGATACAATTGAAAACTTTTCAATTATGACGTCATTTCCTAAACGCCCACGCGGATTTCAATTTTGAGGTGATTTTTGTTGTAGCACATGACTATAAAATAGAAAACTACATTGTTAAAACAAGCTTTCGAATTCATTTATTCATTTCAGTAATTGTATTCAAAGTAAAACTCTGTTGATAACAGAATTTTCGAGGCCTCAGCGATTGCTAGATTAAGAGATGAATGAGAATTCATCCGCGAAAATTCGGTTTCAAAAAGTTTTTACTTTAACTCGTAGACTTGATTGCTGCCATCGCAGCTGGCCCATTCACCATTGTATCGTAATTTACGTAACGCCTTGTATTCATTAAATGCTCAGGATCAGACTTATAAGTTATTCGATCACTTTAAAAAACCAAACGTGACTATTTTGTGCGTTGTTTTTATTTTGTTCTCAAATTTTTTACTGGTTATTACAGTACTTATCTTTTGCAAAAATTGTTGGAATCACTCGAAATAAAACTTTCAGTCGTGATCAAAAAAAGAATTCTATTAGACTGTTTTATCCATTCACAAGCTGAAAAAATGATTACGTGACCGTAATTACAAAGAAAGTAAGGTTCGGCCATGAATTAGTACTGTTTTTTCAAAAATTGCTTATCCGCGTGTGAGCACCAGAAAAAAAAAGTTGCCAAGGCTAGATAGCCTTGTATATGAGGCCGTTTTTCAAGCGCGTATTGCAGAACGCCCAAGGTAGTTAGAGTTCAATTTTTTGCCATAAGGTAAGCTTCAAACGATATATTTGCATCGACAGCTTGATATTCTATGATTTTGATTTTTAGTTCTAGAAAATTTACTTGATAAGACGCCAAGGTACAGCCATAATCACGTGATGACATAGCTCACAGTGTGTGTCACGAAATTATATTTCGTCATGGAATGATGCACAACGGAGCTTGCACCGATGGTCATCGTCTTTTTCTGACTTTGATTTATATATAATCAAGCTCAAAATTATAGTTTAATTGGCTTTATAAATTTGTAATCAAAAAATCACAATGGTCATACTAAAAATGGTTATTTTCCACTAAGCAGATTAGGTACGAACTTCTGTATATTTTTTATTTTTTTCTGGGTTCGATATTACTAATCAAGTGTACTTTTGGTGGACAATAGTTTAATTGCTTCGAATTAATTTGTTGTAATAATTTCAAAATTTTTCGTGAATATTAAAATCTGGAAGACTTTTGCAAATAATCACTTGGTGTAAAAAAGTACTGTTCCTGTATATCCAATTGATTTGTTGTGAGTGTCAACCAGGGACAAAAACTTCCTAAAAACTGCACTTTTTCAAAATTTCATGACGCAATAGTCGGCATTTTTTTTTAGAGCTAAAAGATGGAAGCCAATCTCATCAAAAAATCAACCCGCCGAAATTTGAAACAAATTTCAAAAAGAATAAGTCATTTTTTGACATCCTTGCAAACATTCATTCATAATGTATTCGAAGGAGCATTCTTCGATGTTTTTTGGCATATTTAAGATTGATCTTTACAATATGCAAACACCTTTAATAAGGTGCTGTGCTCACTGTCGGGTTATGAATCATCTTTTTGAAAATATGTGAAGATTAGGTTCTTAGAAGTTTTTAAGAATTTTGTATTACGCGCAAAGTCCAAAAAAACCGAGTCACAGGTGACGCCTTCAAATTAAGAAATACAGGTTTTGATTCAAGTACACAAATAGTATGTTGAAATTACGACGAATAATTAAGAGCTAATAAAACGACATATCAAGAATTTCGAAACATAACGGTCATTTCCGAAAACCGTCACGTGATCTTATGTTTCATAGAATAGGGATGTAATGTTATTGACAGTATTGTCAAACCTTATGAATTTTTGGATTATGTTCGTTCACGTGATTTTATTCGGGAATTGTGGGTGTAACAACGAAAAAGTCTTAAAACGTTTGAAGTTTCATAACCAAATGGTGTTTGACGTAAATGTGGAGGTAGCTTTCTTTTCTCAGAAATAACCGTATATTTTGTGATCGTATATCAAATTACATTTCATCTAGAGCACTTGTAAGTACACTTCAAAGAGTCGAAAGGTTCATTTTGATGAAATATTCCAACATGGTCAATTAAATGTACTTGACAGGCGGCAGATGAGCAAAAATCCCCCTGGCAATCTGACCATTTTTGCTCTCTAGTGACCTTTAAGTACTATAATTTGACCCTAGTTGCAATATTTTCATAGAAAGTCGAACCCTTCCGATTTTTTTGGTGGTACTTCCCAGTTAATCGCGACTGAACTGAAATTGATCTTGAACGAGAAATAATAGATATCCAAGCAACAAGTGAAGAGCCATTTAATAGAGAATTGTGAAAAAAATTACTAAATTATTCTTTAGTCCAGCGCAATAGCAATCATTTGAAGTTCAATATGAGGTAGTTCAAATATAATAAGGTTATTTTATTCTTATATTGTCTTTGTGTGTAAGGAGGTCATGTTTCGCAACGTTTTTATTTTTATCCCAGTAATGCCTTTTTTAATGAGTTTAAAAAAAATTTAATGTAAAGCAAAATTGGGCTGAATGATATTAAAAAGAGAATAAAACACACCACCTGATTTAAATAATGAAACTTTGCTTATATGGCTTCGGATTTTCCAGAGGCAGGCTAGATGGCAAATCAGTCTGGGTAACAGACTCACTCTAAGTCACTAGTTAACACATACTAAAGATGAATAAATAAATTCGAAAGCTTGTTAAAATGTAGTCTTTACTATTTTACAAAATAATAGTATTATAGTTGCAAACACAAAAAAAATATTATATACGTGGATGGAATTTTAAATGTAATTAGAGAGACAAGAAAATGTCCGCTTAACGTAAAGCGTGGGTCGCGCTGATTCGCTGATTTTTGACACGTCTATTCCGATCACATAATGACCTCCCGTATTAGTCTTTTTGAAATAAAATTGGAATAATGAGTCAAATTCAGTACCATTGTTTCGTAATAAATGCTATTTTTCTCAGAAAGGTTCGGCTTTGAAGCGCTACAAAAGAAATCTCTGTCAAAATTTTTATAACAAAAAATTCTCATTTTTTGTAAATAACTAACCAATACAGACATCCGAATAATGTTTTTTGGAAAATTTTAATATTTTAATCAAATACAATAAATTGACTCAAAAATGATGTGCAGGTCAAAATCCAGCCAAAAATCAAGTATTCACTATCCAGAGAGATAATGTGTCCTATATCATTACTGGAACACTCTATAAGCAAGGCTTGTAAATCCCTAGGGATTGCATCCCAACTCCACTTATCCTTATGCCTTTTAACAGCCTGCCGATAGGATCTCAATAAGTTCATGAAACTTTTATAAATGATATATATATCATGTTTGGTCACCTAGACCAGCCGTATCTCGAACCTAAAAAATTCCGAAGTAAACTTTACATTTTAAAAGCTTAACTTTGATTCATTATCGCCTTTGTAACACTATCCAAATTTTGTAAAAAGAGCTTAAGTCCAACATGGTCCAATCTGTTTACAAAAGATGTTTTATACTCCAGATAAATATTCCAATAAGTTTTTCAGTAAGTTCTTGCTGAATGTCGAAAACGATTTTCATCTAACTCTGCTGCTGCGATAGTTTGAAATTCGAATTGTTTAAATCCAAGATAGCGTTTATGAATGGAGAAAGCAATCGTTAGAAAAATCGTTTCGAAATCAAAATCTTCAGTACGAAAGCAGTAGTTGAAAGCATTGCAAATAAAAACCTTTCATGGGGTTTATATTTAAAATTCAAAATTTTTTTATGTTTTGAGATTCTCGGTCATTGTGACATCATTATGAGAAATGATTTTCAGAAAAAAGGGGCTGAATTTTGCGCGATTCGACCCTCAGAGGACACGATCAGTACATTTTAATGTAACCATCGCAGGATCCTTAGCAACCTCAATCAAAAACTTAGAGTTTCAGAACTAGCCGATTCATGGTAAGATGGAGAAGAGATCAAAATCAAATCGAAGTTCAGTATTCGGATTATCAATAAACTGGATGTTTCTTCTACGGTCGTAATCCATAGTCCCCCTTACACTTTTGTGAACATGCGGCCCTACTAACTTAAAAACACACTAAACGTTTCTAATCAGGGCGCGGGATATTCACGATAGTGTGAGTAGGGGATATACGGAGAAGAGAGTTGAGTGAAATCTGTTCGGTCTGAAGCGTTTCAAATTTTCCCCTTCTGAGTGAGTTTTCGTGTCTTCGGTTTCATTTCAAAAAAAAAAACAAAATTTTATTGGTCAGTGAGTTTTAAAACACCGTTTTTGAGTGATTTTAAACCTAGGATTTATTCGGTTTGACAAATGTTATTACAACAGGTTAATTGTGAAAACTGGACATTCCAGAAGTCTCCCTCATATACTTTTTCTAAATGTTATTCAAAATAACTCCAAATTTCTACCATTTACTTTGCTGAAGGTTTTAAAATACTATAACTTTAATATACAAATTAACCCATAGATGATTCAACAGACATGTGCCACAGTCATGGTCTACATAGTTAAATTTTGAAATAATTTTCATCTTTAAACTTCTGTGCATGAATACCATAACTTAATGTGCTCGAGCCTGGAAAAGATATTGAAGCATTTTTAGTCGACCAATCGGTTTCACTTCGCTGAAAAAACATAGTATTGCTGACGGGTTTGTTCTTTCAAATTTTTCGGGTTTAATCGTATAAAAACGAAAGCCATCATCAGGTTATATGATTAATTTGGCCTGACAAAATAATGAATTTTTGTCAGAGCGGTATTTCTCAAGAAATTCGCGTCAATAAAAAATGGAAAATTTTGAAACTAAAATTGGTCAATTTCAATTATTTTTGGATCCATGGAGGCCTGTGAATTTTTACGGTCTGGGTATTTTCCCCCCGCATCTTTCTTATGGCTTTTTTTCAGAAGCTTGGGTTTTATCAAAATTGAACATTCTAGAACAGAATTTTGACCGATTATTGTTTTTTGGTTTTCGACCTCAAATATAGATGGTTTCTTCAAACTTTTGTATTCAGTAGCACAGACTTTTTGTGACCTCACTTTGACGACGAGAAAAACATCTGAAAATTTGTGAAAAATTACTTCGGTATGACAAAAATCAAATGTACGTAGGATAATAGTCCAAATATATTAAGTGAATATCAATTTTACTAGAGATTAAAGACAAAGTTTTCCTAAAGTTTTTTGGAAGTTTGAAGAAAATTAGTTAAGAAGCCAAATAAAAACATGTTTTTAAAAAAATAATTTGTTAAAAACATAGTATTTTGGGAATTCTAGAACCCGGCTGACCTAAATTTTTCGAATTTTTCAAACTTGACTCAATACGCTCAATGAATCTGTATTCCTAAAAAGCAGGTCTTTCTGATGGAAACCGTCATTCAATAAAATTGAAAAAACCACGTTTTCGAATGCGAGAAAAAAAGCCCCGACCATTTCACTTTATATTTTACTGACCTTTAGATGTTTGAGGGATAATAACTCGGTACATCGGCAAAGGGATAATAGTAACGGAATAAGGCGGTAAAAGTTCGAACAACAGGAACATCACACTTTTATGGGGAAAATAACATTCATCCATTTGTATATTCAACAATGGTGGATCCGGATAGTTGCATGGTGTATTTTGTTTTAAATTTTACATCATATCTCATCATCGCGTCCTACAATGTGTGGGTATTCGAGATATTTTGGCCTAAAAATGCACAATGTTGTTTTTTAATGACGGGTGCCCCCTTAAGCGAGGTAGTGTTCGCAAAACAGTTTGGCGAAATAGTCTGATATCTGAAACTAAGACAGCCCAGAAAAAACCATGCGCGTTGTTTTTATGGAGGTAATCCATTTTCCTCGCTTCATAAAGTCCATCACCTCAATTTTGCCGTTTAATTTACGAGATTATCATACCAGACAATAAAAATAACTGAAAATGTGGTATTTTCGATTCTCACCAATTGCGAACAAGTATTGTTTATAACAGTATGTAATGTTTTTTCTGCGAAATTGAAGCAAGACGACAAGAAACCTTGATTAACAAATAAACTCTATTGGTTTGTGGTAACACCAAGGCGAGGTATTTCATTACTTACTTTTTTGTGTTGATCGACGAAATCAAACAAAGTCTTTCTCTGGTCGTTGATTGGCTATCATCTTCTTAAACCATACGTTAATTTTATTCTAGGCAATTTCGAACTATTTATCTTTGGATTAAAAACGGGGTTATGACAACTAATATCATTTCGGACTGCATTTTCAGAGTGCTCTGATCGGATAGTCAAAATTTCCTAATTTTTAAATAGTCCGTCCAAAGTTTATACTAAACATTGAAAGCTTAAAATACAGCCAATTTTAAGAATACCGTTCTTGTACCCACATTTGTGCTTTAGCGATGTCTACAGTTTAAGACAGTTAAAAAACATGTTGCGTAATCGCTATTTTCGGACAAATTCAGTGAAATGCATTATTATGAATTTAGTATTTACTGCAATTGTTTTCAAACAGCTCCCGCCAGGCTGGTTTGTTTGTGAAATGAAACAATAATGTCCAAAAATTCCTCAGTGAAAAATATTGTTTAAAAGAAATTTTTATCTAAAAAAATTTAACAAGTGAGAGAAATGGGGTTTAACTCAAAAATGAATACAAAAGCAATTATTTTAATGGTACTCTCCCGGTACTGACCTACTTATGGAATTTTTTCAGAGAATTTTTTCTGATCAATCAATATCCGGCATTATGTGATTTTGGATAACGTGGATATGACGGTATATCTCAAATGGAAACATACCAGCAATTAGGTTTTACATTTTAAGGTTGTGAGTAACTATTTTCTAAAAGATGAATAATTTTTGACTTCTCAAGGTTACCGGACTACTAATATACTCACTTGGAAACATAAACGTTCACATCGAACTCACAAAAGATATTTGAGTTTAAAAAGAGCCTATTTTTCTCAGCAAATGCTGAAGCACCCACATATCCCCTTAAAGTGGTTCTTGAAAATACGACCATAAAATCTACCATTTTGAGGAATATGGAAATTCAGCGTTGACATACAAGTAACATTTAAATCGCAAAAGTCATTTCTGATGGGTTGCTACGCACTAGAGAATCTCGGAGTAAAGAAATTGTTCGAAATAATTTCCAATTGTTTCGAATCAGAATTAATCAGGGGCGCGGCGCTCATTGGTCCATTATAACGAGAACATAGTAGTAGGCGAGAAATAAGTTATCGAAACAAGCGTCAATTTTCCAATTTCATATATTTTGATTGCAGGAGAATCATCAAGGATTCTGTAAAATCTTGCTTCAATCTTTCGCAAGAAAAAACAATTACATATCGTACATTTTTGCATAAACTGATCAAAAAAGTTTACAGAATTTTTTTTTTTTGCGCATTTGATGATCCCGCGATTTAAACCGCAAAAATCATTAATCGGATATTTGATTAAAGAGAAACATGGTATTCCGGTTTTTTTAACTTTTCCGTCTCTGGGTGGGAGAACCGAACAAAAGAAGAAGCAACGAGTCTATCATCTACTAGTTCCTTTGGGGTTGGTTTAAGTAACTAATTATCCTATTCCGTAGGTAATGTAGATCAAAATTGCACCCTAGGTAAAAAATACAAAACCAATTGTGGTTCATTCAGGGATTTGATTGGTGGTGGCGTCCTCAACTCTCGTTTGTATTTGTTTGTATTTTTAACTTGTAAATTGGGTTTGTATTTTCTACCTAGGCATTTTGATTAGCTTTACTCGGATACCAGTATGCTAATGGTTTCTTTCTGCGAAGATTGAAGCAAGAGTTTACAAGAATCCTTGATGATTCCTCCTTGCCATCAATAATATATGAAATTGGAAATGACGCTGTGGTTTCGATAACTTATTCTCGCCTCTTACTATGTCGTATAAGTGACCAATGAGCGCGCGCCTGCATAATTCTGATCGAACAAATTGGAAAATTATTTCGAACAATTTAGTTACTCCGAGATTCTCTAGTCGAGTAGCAACCCCATCGAGATGAACTTGCGATTTAAATTTACTTGTTTCAAACGCTGAATTTCCATATTCCTCAAATTAAGATTTATGTTATTTACAAGACACCACTTTAAAGGGATTGTGGGTGCTTCAGCAAGTTGCTGAGGAAAAATAAGCTCTTTTTAAACTCAAATTATCTTTTGTGAGAATTGAGTGAACGTTTATTTTCCAATTGTATATTGTAAGTCCGTAACCTGAGAATCAAAAATTGATTCATCTTAGAAAATATTATGTACATAAACCTTAAATTGCATAAAACTAATTGTCTGGTATCTTCTTTCCATTGAAGTAACCGTCATATCCACGTATCCCAAAAATCATAATGCCGATAGTATTGGATCAGAAAAAAATTCTCTAAAAAAATCATAAGTAGGTCAGACGGGAGAGTAACCATTTAAAAATATGCTTTTGTTTTTATTTTTTGAGTTACCCCATTTCTCTCACTTTTATAACATTTTTTAGATAAAAATTTCTTTTAAAAAATTTTCACTAGGAATTTTTTGGATAATTTGTTTAATTTTTCACAAAAAAAACACAGCCTGGCGGGAGCTGTCTGAAAACAATCAAGTAAATTAAAACTAATATAATAAGTGATATTCAACTGAATTTTCCGAAAATAGCGATACGTCAAACAAGTTTAGACTGGTTTTCTAGAAAAATGAAGACAATTGCTAAAGCACAAAAGTGGTAAAAGAAGGTATTTCCTTAAGATTGGCTGTTTTTAATCTTCAATTTTAAGAATAAACGTTGTGACGGCCTATATTAAAAGTAGGGAAATTTTGACTTCCGAATAGAGCCTCTGAAAATGCGCAATCAGAATGATTATTTCATACAACCCGTTTTTAACTCAATAATAATAGTCGAATTGCTCTAGAATAAAATTTACGTAATGGTAAAGAAACGAAAATAGCCAATAACGACCAGAAAAACTTTGTTTGAGTTTTCGATCAACCACAAAAAAGTAAGTGGAATATTACGCTCGCCATGTTGTTACCAAACCAATAGAGTTTATTGTATAATCAAGGGATTCTTGTCGATCTTGCTTCAATTGTATCGCAAGAAAAACATTACATACGTACGGATATCCCTTTATCACTTGGTTAGAATGCGTAGCCACTACTCCTTTGTAACGCTTGATTTTAACGTTGTGGCTACGCATCTAAAAAACAAGTATAACAGGAATATATCAATATATACGTATCATGATATACAGTTTGTGTGTTTTTACGTACTTGTAAATACATTATACAGGGAGGGCTCAGTATCGCGCCGACAGAGTTTTTGCCAAAAATTTCGCGATTATGGAACAGGAAACTTATAGCTAAAAATCGTGAAATGAGTCGATTTATCGCCATTTTCGGCGATATTGCCCCCCCCTCATAAAGTCTCATGATCAGGTTTCCAGCCAACTTTTCTTTTTGGCACACCTCTCTATTAAAAACAAGTAATTTTTCCTTATTCAATTCTCCTATTTTCATCGGAGTATTCTCTTCAATTTTCAAATGCTGTATTGAATAAATTTATCCCGATACAGCTATATAGAATTGCACGAACCTAAACAATACAAGAACATTTTTATTTTTCAGACTGAGCCATCTTATCGTGTAAAACACAGATTAAAATAACATAAATTAACAAAAAAAAAAACAAAGCTACGATGTCACTGCTAGTTCTCAATGTTGAAAAATTGTTGGTCATACCTTCTTTGACAATTTAATTCTATCAAATAATGTAAAGCTTTAAAGATTTAGGCTAGAATATTTTCAAACTATAGAATTGAAATATAATAATAGGTCGATATAAAATTCCACAAAAAATAATAGGATCAATGATCCTGGCATATTCAATGTTGATATTGGTAATGCTTCCTAGTTCAGAATAATTTGAAAATCGAAGCAAAGACGTGTCCTGATCTATTGACATAAACATGGAAATCCTTCCGTTGTCCTTTTTTGAAACAAGGTCAAAATTTCAAGTAAAATTTGGATGTTTTTTCATCACAAGAGGCATAATAAGGAGCGATATATAATAGGAAGGAAGCCAAAATTAAAATGATGTTTTTCAACAAAAATTCACCTTTTGTCCATCAATTTATTGCGTATCTCAAATAAATGATTCTCCAAGCTGAAAAATTATTATTTAATATCTCACAAAAAAAATAACGCTTGTTCTATACAGGGGTCTCATGAACTGTATCGGATCGTAACTTGAGCTGAAACCGACTATCAGGGACCGATATTTGAAGTCGATCCTCGATCTGGTTTCTTTGAAACCGCATCCGAGTCAAAGTTCGACCGATCCAGGTTTAAAACTCTGCGAATCCGATCAGGTTTTTAAAATTTGCGATCGAATCAAGTTCGAATCCGATCAGCTTGTTACAAAATTTGCAGATCCCGATCAAGTTGATCTGATCAGGTTTTATAAATTTTGCGAATCCCTCAAGTTCATCCCGAATTAAGTTTTAAAATCTCGCGAATCCGATCAAGTTGCGATCCTGATCGCGTTTTCTAAAATCTTTGCGATCCGATCAAGTTCGATCCCGAACAGGTTTTAAATTTGCCGATCCGATCAGGTTTATAAAATCTGCCGATACCATCAGTTCAACCGAGCGTTTTAAAATTTGCACTCCCGATCAAAGTCGATCCGATCACGTTTTAAAAATTCGATCCGATTCCAAGTCTCGATCCGATCAGGTTTTTCAACACGTATGCCGACCCCTGTGTCATACCTTTTGCTAATTAATTCCGTTCTCGAATCGTTAATGAGCAGATAATTCCTATAAGAGCAGTTAATCATGTTGAAGATATTTATCATGCCGGCTCTCTCGATCAAAATACTTATAAGATCTAAGCTAGAATTTTTTAACAATTCGGTTTTTTTAATGTCCGCTAGACTCACATATTTCTGGTTTTCAGAAAAAATACGCTAGGTTTGCCCGGCAAAATTTGCCGTTTTTTTCGCTTAACTTGATTACGACACAAGCTGTTCCGCTTAGACAAAATCACAGTATAAAATTTCTTTACGATTTTTCAAGCATGGAAGTTATATAAAGTTTTCATTACAAAATCTTAGCAAGGTCATAATTTGACGTTTTGTGAGATGCTATAATTTCCGACAGAGGGTTTGAAACGAGTAAAGCTTCCGCTACCTTGGATCTCCTCCAGAATTGTTTCGGAAATATTGTCTATAAATCGAAACACACAAATGTTGATCGCTTTTGAAGAATGCTGAAAAACAGACACACTAAATTTACAAAATTCAAACAAACTATCTAATATAATAACTTTTTAAAACCAACTCTCTAATCAGATCTTTCAGTTTTACAATTTAAATCCTCTATCACGGTCTAAAATCTTGAAAATTTGAAAAAATTTAAATGTCACAAAAGAGGGCATCGTGGCTCAAAAGCTGATTTTCGGTTTCATAATTTAAGAACTTTTTTTCATAAGTCAATTAATTTTATCGAATTCAGGGTTGTTCTCCGTAACGCCGAAATTTTCAGCCTATTAATTAAATTTAATTTAAGATGTTTTAGAATTTCTCCTTTCGTAAAATGATAGAAAGAGAAAATTTTCCGCAGCTATACAATCGTGAGTTATAAATTCAAAGTCAATGATTTTTGCCCAAACTCCTGAAATTCTCTAAAGTCTGTCGAAAAATTGTACAGTTATCTACGAATGCGAGAAAAAAATGACGCAATTCAACCATTAAAATTTGCATCACTGGAATCAAGCTCGGATGCTCAAATACTGTTAAATACTGCGATAATGCGACAGATTATATTGAGTTCACTTCAAAATAATACCTTAATATAATCTGAACATCTCAGTGAAAATTTCTCGGAGAAATAACTTTTCGTCTGTCAATATAAAACTTAGAACACTGGAGATAGACCTACAAAGAGAGAAATCCCTACCATTCTATTTGGCTCGATAATAGTCACTTCTGTTCATCATGGAATTTTCATTCAGCTTCTACAGGCATCAAAACCGCTTGTAAGGGATAGTGGCACAATTTTTTTCGATTTTATAAAACTTATTCAGAGATAAGTACCAATTTGAATGTGCTGGCACAACGTTGTGCTATAGACACTGACTTGTGTTTGCCAAGGTGCCTATCGAAATAATGATGGCTATTCAACACAGTAAAATGCTCATGAATTTAATTATTAGTCATTAAATACCGCTCTTAAGCGGGTGGCCACGCAAATTTGAAACAAATTTGTGATGAGTTCATTCTTTCCTAGACGCTCACACAACCTCATACTTTTCTGTATTGAAATCATAAGTGTCTTTTAGAGTCCAGTACTAGTAGTTATGACTACTACCCTCGAAAGTACTTCCTAGAAAAAGTCTTTCTTTGTTTGCAATGTTGATTTTGAGTTTTGAGGCTTAATTTTAATTCGCAGAAATATTCAATGTGTATTTTCTGAAATGCATTTAAATCCTGCGTCAATAGGCAATGAAAATAAATTTTGATGAAATTAAGAAAATAAAAAATTTCTACCGACGAAAATCAAATTCTCACTTGGTTTCCGACCTGCGCTGGAGAAGAATAAGAAGTCTGTCAACATTCTTGTAGCAAACAGAAAGATTATTGGGGGTTTGGTGTTAAACGTTTGTGCTACTCACAAAAATAATTTTTTGAAATAATGACAAGATAGGTTTTGAAAACCATGTATTTCTAAGCTAAAAAAGTGTTTTTTGCCAGATTTTGATTTAAGCGATATGCATCAAATCTAAAATTCTTTGGGCATACAGCTGAAATACGTCCATTACGCTGATTTGAAAAACAAATTAAAGTCGATACCTCAAAAACTCAGGGAGGAGATAAACTTCAATTTTCAAAGAGAATTTGTGAACTTTCCGGCGAGGGTAAATTATGATGGGCGACTAATTCGGACCTGATCGCGCTCAATTGAACCAAAATAATTGTAAGCTGGTAAGATCATAATCTTCGCGGCGTATCTACTATCGAGCGTGAACTGATCATCAAACTCGTTTTTCGGCCAAGTTTTGCGTTGACCACCCCCTTAAAATTAAAAGCTATTACACGACGATTTACTATGAAAAAATAGTAAACATAAAAATAAACACAGTGTTTTTTTTGAAACACGAGTCCGAAAAATTGTTTTGTTTTGTATTCAGATTATGTCTTAAAGATTTGTACAAATTTTATCATTTCCACGAAAAAGTAAATGTTTCGGATGAGCGTCAGTTAACCACAAGTTCTGGCCCAGCTGAAGTCCACTCTTGATATATCATTAAATGATAAACACCGAAATTTCCTATAAAACATATTTGTTGTTTTCGTAATCCAATCTGTTACTTCTCCAAATTTGAATAATATTGTCTAGCGAAATCGTAATTTATTATTGGCTTAATCGAGTCGAACCTCCTCAAATAAGCGTAAGCCAAAGTTAACTCCATACAATCGGACAACTTCTGCCTCACATCTTTTAACGTCACGCGTGACCGTGGTGTTTAACATCAAGCGTATAACTTCGTTCTTATCAACATATATTTTTCACTTGATCATATGGTAATTCTGATAATTTCCTACAATCGTATCAAAAAAATGTGAAAAAAATAATTTAAAGGCACTCAAATGTGATAAGAAAATATAAAATCTCTCTTTTTAGCACGATCACACATTAAGCGATAATTGATAAGCATTGCGGCTAAATTTGACATTTTAATAATTTGCCGTATTAAACCGGCACCCAATTTGGGTGCTGAAACTGCAAAAAATTGCATGTTTTGATTAAATTTTAACAAAATCAGCTCCTTAAAATTAAAGAACTATTTTTATGATCAAGGTTCAATGCCAATTTCAAGTCTTATAGTAGAAGCTTGTAATACCCTCAAAAGAATCGGAGAGGTCGATTTTCAAATAAAAATATTAGCAACTATGGTGAATTATGAAACGGAACGGTTACTAGAGAGCAAAAAATAGCAAATTCTGAGATTTCACAAAGAAGATTG
The DNA here is from genome assembly GCA_004367855.1 of Oikopleura vanhoeffeni. Lineage (NCBI taxonomy): Eukaryota > Metazoa > Chordata > Appendicularia > Copelata > Oikopleuridae > Oikopleura > Oikopleura vanhoeffeni. Next base: position 52,042 of record SCLH01001473.1, read on the forward strand.
TTGCTCTCTGGCGACCTTTCAGTACATAATTGACCCATAGTTGCTAATATTTTCATCACAAAGTCGACTCTTCCGATTCTTTTGAAGGTACTTATGAGTCTCTACGATGAACTTTAAGTTAACGTATTTGAATAAATACGGTAAACAATATAACGCGTATTTTGAAAAAAGTACTTCAATCACGCAAAATTCCAGGTCAACTTCAAACGTTTTCAAGACGTTTTTCTCTACGGGTACAGTCCGAATGAAATCACGTGACAAATAATTCAAAAATAAGGTCTGAAATATGTCATATATAAATCCTATTTCTTGAAAAATAAGATCACGTGACCTATTGGAAAAACCATTATGTTCAAACTCGTTAATTAGGTGTTTATTACCCAACAAAATTTGTCGGCTATATCTGACTACTATTTATGTACTTGACCCAAAACCTTAATTTCTTGATTTAAAGGTCCGTGATCTTTTTTGGCTTTGGTGTAATGGAGAAAAAGTCTAAAATTCTAAAAACACTTCACTTTTTTCAAAATGATTTAAGTATTTTTGAAAAAAAAACAGTACTATTTTGGCCACCTATTTCCTTGAATATACGGTCACGTTGATCATTTTAGGCTATGGTGTAATAAGAAAAAAGTCTAGAATTTTTTTGATTCTTGCTCAAGTTTTTTTTTGATGGTTCAAATTTTTTTGCAAAAATAAGTACTGTAATACAGTAAAATTCTAGAAAAAAAACGCACAAACATCAATTATTTAATAGTCGATCGATACTTTTAATATTTTCATAATGATTAAGGGTCCTAAATTGCGATAACGGGTCACGTCACGCGTGACACCGTAAAAGACTGTGGGAGTTAACTGTATATTTTTTTAGAAATAGATAGATCTGTTGTTGATATCGTTTTTAGATATTATTTAACCATGAAAATTTGAGCAATAATAAATGCTTTAAATTAACATGCAGTTCTTGTTTGAAAATTGTATCATTAAAAAAGCTAAGAATAATTTAAGGGTACCGTCCCTCAGGAATTGAGACGAAAACAAAAAATGTTCACATATTTATTCATCGTTAGAAATGTATTGTCTTGGTTTAAGCATTTGAATCATATCACAGTATATTTACATTCTTATTTAACAACTGAGTTCTACAATGTGTACTTTTTTGGCCTCAAAAACCACAAAATGGACCCCCTACAAATGTGTAAATTATTTTCGGATTTCAGAACTATCTGCCCACTCCCTGTATAGAAAGCCAGCATCAGCATGTGTTCATTTATAGTATTTCCGTTACATTTTGACAAATCAAATTGCAAAAGTTATGCAAAAAATTTGTGGACGCTGCAGGTTTTCTATTTTTTCAAAGACGAAATAATTGCAGGATGCAGGTTTCAGGAGAAACTTCGTGACTAACTGCTGAAAGTTCACGGATTTGTCCATAAACTGGAACAAATTTCAACAAATGGACTTTTTCGAAAATGTCAAAAGTACGATTCTTACTGTAAGACAAAAAAAATAAAATTTTCTCTAAAAATACAGACTTATCGAAATGCTATTGTGCAAATTCAATAAAAAATATATCTCAATAATTTCATTTCCACCAAATTCTTTGGTTTTCGTAAAAAAATAAAGTATAATTTTAGATTGATTTTGAATGCCAATTTGAAATTAAAGTTTTTATTGAAATCCAAGAATTAAATTTTAACGGAAACTCAAAATAACTTGGTGCAATCTAATTTTGATTAAAATTTGTCACCAAATTTGGCTGATTTGGTCATAAGTCCTTCCTATTTTCTAGTTATTGTCGCAACAGGATCGGCACATTTGAATAAAAACTTGAATCGAATCGATAGACTGCCAAAAATCGAATCGAATAAAATTGTGCGATCCAATTCAATTCTCCAATCCGCTCCGATTTAATTGTGCCGACCCTGTCCGCGGCATGCGCAGCTGAAAATTAATGTTTAAAAAATCTTCTGCCATCATAAACTTCTATATTGAAATTTGCTATCCTTGCTTAAGACAGCCTTCATAATCTAACAAAAAATTTCACCGTATGAATCAGCGGACTTTCAAGATATTGGCATCACATAGATTACCAAAAGAGAGTGCAAGTTTCGAAGGAATTTTGAAGCTAACTCATGCTGGATATCTTTGTAATACAGCATACTAAACAGACTTGCTCTTTTATAAGTATTTCCGTGTGAACTATTTTTGGTTTTATCATGAATTAAAATTAAGAGGGAGGCACAATATCGCCGAAACACACCTACGCAATTTTATTGTTTGAGCTAAATTCCTCCAGTCCCATATCTCCGAAAGAGCAATATGCGCCGAAATTGGTGACGCTCGACATTTTTCATTACAATTACTTTGAGTTCGTAAGAATGACGTCATATTTTAAAGATGAATTTCCTAATCTACTTTTTGAATGATTTACTTCATTTATAAATATAAAATTATAAATTTTTAAATTATGGTGTCATTTCTAACGCTTACACGTTAACCATTTTTAAACGTATAACCATTTATTCTGTTCCGTATCTGTCGCCGAAAGTGCAATATCAAAGATTATTTTCGCGTTAGTGAGATTTATTATATTTTATTAAACTACGTTTCGCGTTAGCATCTTCAGGTTCTAAGAAAAATGAAAAGTAAGTTTCAAGACTTCACAGATTTGAAATCTAGAGTTTGCAAAAATATTTTGTAGTGGCAGAGAAAAGTTTAAATTTTTGGCCCACTTTTAAAATAGTGACTAAAGTTTTTAAAATTAGACCTAAAGTTTCATAAAATTAGGATGCTTTTATACAAATTATCTATACGTAATTAATCAACTTATTCTGTTTAAATTCTTTAACTCCCTAGTGGCCGACAATCTCTGACCCCTTTGCGCCATCCGTGGCGTTGCGTTAGAATTAAGCATTATACCGAAGATCATATCAAACCATATATTTTTCAATCACTAATCATATTATTCAAAGAATCTCTACAGTCCTTTAAAACAATTTATTAAAAAGTTTATAAAGTCATCAAATGTGAATAAGAAAAAATTAAAACTCTCTTAGAGTGGCCGCGGTCTGAAGCATTTTGGGAAGGCCTAAAATATCGAAAAAACTCGAGAAGCATTTGTAGGATAATTTTAGCGAGAGATTATTTTTTTGAGATTTCAAAAAGAAATTTCTAAATTTTGGCTTCCTGATGGCCAAAAAAAGTGCTCAAAAAAGTACTTTTTTGACCCCGGAAAATGGAATCGCAGAATAAGTACACCCGAAAAAATCTTTTATTTTTTTTCAAATTGGCAAAAGGGTCTTCCGGGTTGGTAAAATTGTGCAAAAATCTCATTTCTTTAACAAAATATAATTTTTTTTTGACAAATTTTTCCCGATCAGATCTAGATTGATATTGCCTGTTAGCCTCGACTGCTGTGTTTTACATATTTACGACAAAATAAAGCATCGTTGGCCCTGGGCTAAATAAGTCTAGGACATGTTATAGTAAGAACAGGTGCGGAAAAAGTCGAAGTTTTAAACTATTGTGATGCAGTTATACTCAAAAGATTGCGCAACTCACCTCACTTCTGAAACAGTATTGGCCAACTATATGGTCTAAGACACCACAAGTGGTCGCTCGAGCCAATTTTCATTTTTGGTTATTTTCAACAAGCGATTTTCTTTGAAATACCATTTGAAGCTCAAAAAATAATAACAATAAATGAACAATCTGTCCTCCTTGTATCTCGGTCAATGATAAAAAAGGATTCGAAATTACAAACATTAAAAATTTTGAGTAAGATTTTGTAATTTAACGTCGCAACGAATTTTTTCGTGAATTTCCAAGTTTTTGGGATTTTTTTTTGTTTTTTTTCAAAATATTTATACTCAAACCTTATTGTCCCACATAAACAGGATCTTTTACGGTCATAAATGATTCACTTCAATATTTCTACACAACTTACAAATAATCCTGTTACCAGGGAAATTTTTTTTAATAATTATTTTCAAAATAAAGTTAAAATTAGGACATTGAACCAAAAACCTCAAAAACTGGTTGTCCCTGTCTTGATTGGTCGGTATTGTGCGGAATAAATTAAGTCTTTTTTCAGACTGATTATGTTGATTCTTAGACTGTTTATTTTTTTGGGTCAAAATTTCACTCATGGAGCGCTAAAAAGCAGTATCTTGGAAATCAAAGAAAAAAAATTATAAGAACAAAAATGAAGAACCTGTCCTAATATCTCGGTCAATGATTAAAAAAATAGTTCAGAATTACAACCACCAAAATATTTGAATGNGATTCTTCTGAGTTATACGAGAGCCCGAATCGGCTAGTTAACTGTCTGGCAGAGGTGCCACTGATTCTGTTCTCTCCTCGCTTACTCTCTTACGCTGACACGTCTCTCCCCCCAAACCATACAACCCGTTCTCAGAACCATACATCTACCATAGGATAAACATTTGAGATAAGGAGAAAAATATAATTACGTTTCTACTCAGTTTTGTTTTCGACCAAAGCAATCTTTTGAGACTTTTGGTAAAGGACCTTATAACAAAACGCACGCTGCCTATAGTGTGTTACTGGTTTCAGCATCAATTCTACGAATATTATGGAAAAATGAGAAGTAATTTGTTCAGAATTTAATGTGAATATTTGTTCGATATCAATTAGGTTTTTGGAGCCGGATATTAACAACAAAACTTTCAACGTTGAACGAATATTTTAAAGTTCAAAACAATATTTTATTGGTAAAGCAGTTTTTTTTTCGGTGCATAGTGGTGTGAACTTTTTTACTAATCTTTCAAAATTTCCTAGACGCAAATAATTTGAGTCAAATTGACGCAACACAGGGAAATGAAAAAAAGATCCAATCAATCACGTGGGAGAAAATAAATATAATATGCGACACTCTCATGAATGTGGGCTGCTCCTCATTGATCGGTAGTTTTGTCGAATGACTGTCTGGCCCTTTATGTATTCCACGGAGGCCTACCCTGTTTGCTTCACAATATTTTAGCATACTGTAGTATTGATATGCTATTAATTAAATTAATTTTCACCTCATAACTGAAATAGTACTGATGCAACTAATTTTCGAAGCAATTATTTATACGCCACATAGTCGAAAATTATTTTCATTGTTTCTCTAACAGAACGTTCACACCTCTTTATTTCTTCACTTCCCATACCCTACTTAAAACGCTTCGAGCCGGTAACGCCCCAAAAACGCTCATAGTAGACTAGCGATATCTCTCAGTGACTTTCGTCATTTGAAGAGAATTTCTATGACGACTATGATATTTGTCGACTAGGTAGCTTGATAACCTGAAGTATACAGTCACAGAATATTTGTTAGCTTATATTAAGCCCGTAAATTGGTAGAAAAGCACGTGAATGTCTGCTGTTTCGCTCTCTTTTAACTAACAAAGCGGTGCGCGAATCAAAACAAAGTAAAACTTAATCTCATCTCATATCCCTTCTCCCGATACGGAAATCCATCTCAAAACGCTTACATCTCTATAGTGCTGGTTCCAAATTCAAAATGTGTTTTATTGATTGTCTAGTTTTATTATAGGCAAGGATGCTGGTATAGACTGCTAAATTTTATCTGCTTAAATCCCGGAAAAAGGCGTTTACAGTATCAACGCAAAATTTGACCTCAAATGGTACGAATATCGCCTTTCTTCCAAGATTTAAGACTTATATTGTTATCATTTCTAAGAAAACAATAAGGGTTTCAGATATTATTTAAAAACTTATTAGAATATCTTAGCTTTCGATTATGATCATAATCAAGATTTAAGAAATTTTAAACAAGGTTTTAAGTTTAACACAAATTGGGACGGAAGTCTAGAAAACTCCAAGTTTTGTATGGAATACAATCTTTTTTGATTACATTGCATTTTATGCTGAATGCAGAATTTAACAGCTTAAAATATCCAAAATAGTTTAAATGCTTTGTGGTCCCTGTACTGGGTCATTAAGAAGATGTCCTATTTACTCGGATCATAGAAGAGCCCAGCTCTTCGCGATCATTTTTTGTATCTAAACCCACTTTATAATTGTGAATTTGTCTTAATAATGTGCAAAATTTAAGCCTCCGGGCTTAGTTAAGGGTTTGTTTGAGTTTACATTCGACAAAATCATTTGAGCTTATTATGTATGCACGAAGCAAGAAATATGTAAAACTGATGTTGTTCTGAGATTGAATATCGCTCTCGAATGGCCCTCTGCACTCTTTCTATAGCACCAGCAGTTCGGCCGTCCGTACATTTCGTCTGCAAGGCGCCCATAAGTACTCGCTCAACTAGCATCCGAACTTTTCCAAATTTGTCGTCTTCGGGTTTAGCCAAAAAAGAAAGTTTGCCTGACTTTCACACCTACGGTCAAGTGACGTCTTATTCGAAAGTCTCCGGCACTTCCAAGCATTGCCTCACTTTTCTGGTCAAGCTTCAAATAGTATTCCCTATCTGAGCGAGAAGAATATTCAAAACAACAGTGTGAAAGATCGTTTTCCCCGAACGAGAGTTTCTCTTTGATTTGCTAAAAATACTTTTAATTTTACTATTGTCTAAGGCGCGGTGCAGGTCAAACAATTCCGATATAACACCTCTTTGTCTCTTCTGGGTTCAAATATTTTTGTGCGGACTGCTACGAGTCAAGTCTCTCGTGAGGACTTGTAACCAATTCCTGCCTTTAAGCTATTTTTTACCTCACAAGAGCAGTGATTCCAAGTTTGAAATTCACGGTAGAAATAATTTTTTTCGAATATTCTCTATTAGGTTCAACGTTCGTTTCTTGACCACTAAATATACCGTAGGACTCCGCAAACTGACCCCTCGATATCTTCGACATTTTTTCGATGTACAGCTATACGCAATTAATCCGATAATTATCTACAATTCTTTTACAAAGGCCGCTCTCCATCGAGTTTTTTGTGGATGATAATTAGTGAATCATCCGCAATCCTCTATAACTCAATGATTTCCACTTTTTTGTCCATTCCCCTCATCAAACATTCTTGGTTTCCCGCACATGTTAACAAACGCCTTCGACCGCCAGCCATCCAGGCGGCTTAAGCCCGCCGCACCCATATCAGCCCAGTTTTCCTGCTGATATTCCTACAGGGGTTCTCACTGATGCGCACAATTTATTAGAGTTTTGCATCACAAACATTGTTTAACAATGCTCTCCTTTTTGGAGGTGCATACAGCTTCTCCGTATAATTACTATTGAAATGAAAATTTTTTCCGGCATTTTTTCCAAATAATGAAACACAGCGAACACCGTTCAATGTAGAGAATACATTACTGTCAATATCCGCGCTGATCAACGGCGCGCTAACCTGAATATTTGGATCGAACATTTATGGTCATTTAAAAATCGTTCTTTGAACAATTTTGTATTTTAACTATAAAATAACATTCTTTCAGAACTAGGACTTCAAGATAGTTTTTTAACGAAATTTTTTCTGCGTTATCACTAAAGCATCAATAAGACAGTAGCAACACCTCTAAGCTGGTTCCCCCTCTTATGGGAGCTTAGGTGTCCGTAAAAACTAGATCGAGAATACGCTTGAAATAAAGCCTTCGATTCCACCATCGGCCAAACAGCCTGTGAAAGTTTTTGTAGGAAGGACCCCAATTTCTTACCTTTAAGGTCGTTTTGTAAACAATTCGATATAAGTTTTCCGTAACTTTCTTAAAATTTTTGTCTCAGCTAGACCCTTGGCATTTTTGAACTATATAATCCAGTCTTTTAGTCCATTAACTTACTAAGTCGGCTTTGTTACTCCACGCCAACCTTAAGAATCACTATATCTTCGTGGTTTTGTAGAAAATTTTTTATGTACTTTTGTACGGGGATCAAATGTTTTTGCATTTTAAATTGAGATACCGGTTAGAGTGGAGTGAGATTTAATTTCAGCGATATTTATTTCTGATATTCCGTGTTTTCTAGCTTCTTTTCAGATAGTCCGATTAGGTTTTATAAAACTGGCAAAAGAAGCAATGAAACTCATTATTACCCTATTCCCACTTAATTGTTCTACCAAGGTAGAAGGATGAGTTGGGGTATGGGTTTGTGAGAACGCGGTAAGGTGAGAGTAGAGAGTCGACAGAAGGAACTCAGGTTGGGTCCTCGCCAAAAAAATAAAGGACGTTACTATCGATCTATAATATCGATCGCCGCGATAGAAAAACCACTCAGTAAATGTATTTAAAGGATTATAAGTTATGATATTTGACTAAAAAAGTGACACTTATTTATCCATTAAGGTTACAAACACTGTTAACGACTTGAGAGAAATAATAATGACTCTAAAATTGAACACTAGGCTCTCTTTCGTGAGTGGCCAACAAAAACTTTAACAATTTTAATTTAGAAAATGTATGATCTTAATTATAAAGATAATCCAGAACACATTTAACACAACCATAAGACCGTAGCTTTTCAAGACGCAAATATAAATGGAGATTAACTGTGACGTAATATTTCAAGTAATATTATCATCAGACAGTTAATTAGTATTCGTATTTATACTTATTTTTTATTATTTTAAGCGGACTCAAACTTTCTGATAAACGGTGACTTAAACATTAAGTTTAGAAACATACCATGGGTTCAAAAGATAACCAGATATCTCTACTTTTATTCAAACATTTTCGCTAGGAATTCTCTAGCATGAAATAAATCGTAAAAACTTAAATGATTTTATCCAAATTATTCCTTAATAACTATTTGATTTCATTTTGATTGTAAAATTCAGCTGGTTGTTACCTCCAGTGTTAAAATATCAAGCCGCCGATTTCAACCCTTAATTATTTTTTATATAATGTCGCGGGCCCCGTATTCTTGTGGCCGGTCGCATAAAAAAGCTGACGTACTCTTGTGCCCAGTTGGGTAGGAGATCTTAGGTTAATTTACAAAATATTAAAAAGTGGCCACAAGAATACGTTCAGCTTTTTTTGCGCCCAAAAGTTGGCACGAGAATACGATTGAAAATTCTTACGCCCAAAGTTTAATTTCTCGGCGGGGATCCGTATTCTTGTGGCCGGTCGCATAAATAACCAAACGTACTCTTGTGCCCAGTCGGATAATTATTTGATAATTATTATCTTTCACCAAAACCTTATTTCCCAATTTGAAGGTCACGTGATCGCTTTTGGACTTTGGTGTAATGGGGAAAAAGTCTTTAAAACTTCTAAAGAACCACTTTACTTGTTTTAAAAATTGATTTAAGTAATTTTTGAAAAAAAACAGTACTACTTTTACCAACCTTATTCTTTGAATAAACGGTCACGTAATTATTTTGGGGCTATAGTGTAATGAGAAACAAATCTTAGAATTTTTTTCTTATCCCGCTCAAAGGCTTTTTTTGATGCTTTAAATTTTTTTTGCAAAAAATAAGTACTGTAATACAGTAAAAATTTTTGAAAAAAAAACGCACAAACGTCAATTATCCAAATAGTCGATCGATCACTTTGTAAATTATCATTCATACATGATTAAGGGTCCTTAATTGCGATTAAAGGTCATTGCGCCACGGATGGCGCAAAAGACACTACGGTAGTTAAGAACCAAAATATCAAAAACGCTTGAGCTTTATTTCGACTCGAAATTTTCGAGACACTATTTCCATAAAAAAACAAAAATTATGACGTCACGTCACAGCTCTAAATTACCGATATTGCTGAAATTTTATCGGCAAAAAACTTCCTAATGCACTCAAACTTTCAGCGTTTGTTGAGTTGACCCTAAAAAAAAATTTGATCCATAAGATAAAAATTTCATCCCACTCGTGGCGCGCTAAAGGCTACGCCATGGCGCTAAAGAGCATTGTTGACACGAAACATTTGACCCGGTTATATTTTTTGCCCGAAAAATGCCATTTTTATCAAATTTCAAAAATATTAGTTTCGAGTCTGGGAAGGTATGAAAAGTTAATTAGAATCCCAAAAAACGGATATATTTGAAAAAAAATTACTGAAAATCGCCCAATGTTAGCTTTATTGCTTAAAAAATAACATTTATCGATACCTTTTAGAAAATATTAGTTAAGATTGTAAAAGGGAATGAGACGTTGATAAAAAGCCCGAAAATGGATATTCTACGAAAAACACGCTTTAGAAAATCGATTGGGGCCGATTCGGACATTTTTCGGCAAAAAAATCTCCACATTTTACGGAAGCTTTTTTTACCCAAAAATAAATATTCAAATATTTACTAAAATAAAGTCTTCGCGAAAATATGTAGGATTTATCTCTGTCTATTATAGATATGAGGTGCTCTTACTGGAACAATTTCTCGAACTGGGACACTTTTTCGGGTCGGTAAATGTTGCAGTTTGAACGCACTGTAGTCACATTTGAATGAAGCAAATGATAGAAAACCCCTTGGCAGTTCATTTCTCTTTTTAAAAATATGAGTGAATAGTTGGAATTTTTTTAGAAATGAAGAGATATTCTAGAGTTGGATTCTTGCCATGAAAATACACCGCAAATAACTGCAAATCCTTTTCTTTAAAACGTAACGTTAAAAAAATTATTAAAATTTTCGTTATTGACACGATTTTTAATAAAAATTTTAAAAGTATGAATTGATATGATATCAATGGTATCCGAAAGAGCACGAGTCGGGCTGCCCGACAACAAGTTTTGGAGGGATAATCCGCTGCAGATTTGAACTTTTATTTAGAAAGTATCATTTTTCCGCAACGAACTTCGGCAAGCAATGAAATAATGCCATTAAACTAATTCCGAAGTTTCAAATGCCTTTTTATCAGACATTTGAAACTTCTGAATTAGTGCAATGGCATTTATTTCATTGCTTGCCGAAGTTCGTTGCGGAAAAATGATACTTTCTGAATAAAAGTTCAGTGTACTGTCAAAAGTTCAAATTAGTGTATATAAACACAACAAAATTTAAGTAAATGCTGTCAAAACCAGCGGTCTGCACATTTCCAAAAAAATTTGGATAGGATCGGTGGGCTTGGAAAAAAATTTGATCGGGATCGGATCGGTGGACTCTCAGAAAATTTGGATCGGATCGGGATTGGATAGCTCCCAAAAAAATTGGATCAGGATTGGATAGCTCCCAAAAAAATTGGATCGGGAGACTCGGTAGACTCGCAACAAAAATTGAATCGAATCGGGATCCACCGATCTAATTTTGGCGTACCCTGGTCAAAACGACCTAAATCAAAACCTGGCTCCCTAAAACCGTAATTGAAGTAAATTTTAAAGATCGGACGCCTGTTTTTAGTAAAAAAGGTCTTCAAGTATGACGATTTGAAATAAGGAATTTCAAAAGTCAAAAATGGGTATTGATTTTATCGACTCATCTTGTAGAAAATTTTTTTGGTCATTTTAAGGGGGTATGCGACTCTGATTTGATATTTTCTCGGTGACATATATACTAAAAACTAAGAGCTCATGAAAAAAAACCGAAAATGCTTATTTGTAGATCTATCCTTAATCTTGCAAAAAAATACATCACAAATTATTTTTGACCATTACACCAATGGGTATAGCATCGTAACAAGATGACCTTTTCCAAACTGCAAAATCTATCTCTCTTCTCAGACGGTATATCAAATTGAGCTCAAATTTTCACAGATGACGTAACGGTAGTATGTCAATCTTTTGATGAGAGCTTTCTTCGATCTGGTGACGAAACAATTCTAGAACATCAAATAACCGACGATTTTTTACAATTTCAGACTTCAAAATCTATCTCCTCCGAGGATATATTTGAAAAATGGCTCAAATTTTTATCAAGTATTTCTCAGAACATATGTGAAAGATAAATAAAAGCTTTTTTGCAATTTCCACCTAAAACTCGAAATATGATTTTTTTGGTCATTTTCGAAAAAATTTCCGAAAAAAAAAGTGCTTCGATTTTTCCGAAAGTAGGCTCAAAAGAAAACCAGTGAAACACTGATGAGAAAGTTGGTTAACGTCAAGACAATATTTTGAAGTTTGAGTCGTCAAATTTAAGCAAACGTTATTTTTTAACTTCATTTTTTAAAAAATACTTAGAAAAAATCGAAAAATTTCGAAAATTTTTATTTGATGATTAGGTTCGTAGTACACTTAATTTTCACCCAGCAATTTGAAGAATATTTAAATTATTTTGTTAATAATTTGCTTTTATTTAATTCTGAACTTGTTCAGACGAGAAACCAAAAAACTGCAACAGCTCAGAATACGAACAGTATAATAAAAAATATGTAAATACAGTAAAGTTTTTTTTTAATTTTAGACAAATGCCTCTATGGACTTTATTAAATCAGAGTCGCATACACCCTTAAGATGTTGGATTTATTTGTTTTCGAAAAAAGTTTCAAAAAAAAATTGATTTTCAGGTCAAATTTTCATGATTAACTTTAGCCAGCTGTAAAAGTTGCAAATTAAGAGTTAGCGAATTTTTTTTACTGCAATCAGGAGATACAGCTAATTCCGGTGAACTACAATGACCGGTCAAAATTGAAGGTCAATTTTAGGGTCATCGAATGCATTTGCAAATACCATCAAAACAATCCTCGGGATCGACTTTCTGATGAACGTATTAGTAACTATTGGTTAATTATATACTGAAAGGTCGCTAGAAAGCAAACACTGGTCAAACTTCAAGGTCAATCTCAAGTTCATCATTATGACATGAAATACTTTTTTTGTGTTGAATTGCATTTATTTAATGACTACATGTGATTTCAAAATCAAGTAAAGACTAAGGCTTGATGTTTTTACTATAAATAATATTCAGTAATTGTTTATCATACATAGGAGTGGGATAAGTTCAACAAGCCTTTATTTTAACCTTTCACGGTTTTAAGTAGACCAAAACAATCCTTGGGGTTGACTTTCTGATGAATATATTAGCAACTATGACTAATAGTCTATGAGACGATTTGAAATAAGAAATTTCAAAACCCAAAAATGGGTATCGATGTTTTTAACCTATCTTGTAGAGAATTTTTTTCTGGTCATTTTAAGAC
>SCLH01001473.1:65839-77266 GCA_004367855.1 Oikopleura vanhoeffeni
GTCTTAAAATGACCAGAAAAAAATTCTCTACAAGATAGGTTAAAACATCGATTCCCATTTTTGAGTTTTGAAATTTCTTATTTCAAATCGTCTGAGTCAATTATGTACTGAAGGGTCGCTAGGGAGCACAAACGGATCAAAGTTTCGAAATTGCTCTCTAGCGACCATTCATAACATAATTGATCCATAGTTGCTAACACATTTATCAGGAAGTCGACCTCAAGTATTCTTTTCATAGTCTTCTCAAGTCATAATGATGAACTTTTAGACTGATTAATTGACCAATAGTTACTAATACGTTCATAAGGAAGTCGATCCCGAAGATCATTTTGGAGGTTTTTGCGAAAAAATTTGATGACCTTGTAATAGACCTTCAACTTTGACCGGTCATTGTGGTTGACCGGGTGGTGGTTGTGCTTTAAATCGCAAGACATCAAACGGAATTAGCTTTATCTCCTGAATACATGGAAGAAAAATTCGCTAGCTCTTAATTTTCAACTTTTACAGCTGACTTAAGGGAGTGGGTGTCGCAAATTTGAGCCTCTTCCGAGGCCATTTCCCGCAAAACTAGCAAAGGTGATATTCCAAAAACATTTGTTACTAACAGAACCAACCTTCGCGGTAATTTTGAATTTAACAGTAATTTGATACAATCTCAACTACGCCGACACCTACGCTTTTAAAAAGACACGCAGTTCGTACCTACTCCTTCAATTTTCATCATTTTTTATTATTTTTTTGCGTGAGGCTCCGGAGAAGCCTAACAAATAATGCAAAATTGCTTTTGTTTTAAAATTTTGCTTTCGGCGCCCAAAACAGCAAAAAAACGAAAACAAAAATTATTGATTTATTTATGATTTNAAGTCTGAAATTGTTAAAAATCGTCGGTTATTTGGCGTTCTAGAATTGTTCAGTCGCCGGATCAAAAAAAGCTCTCCATTAAAAATTTATATACTACCGTTACGTGATCTGTGAAAATTTGAGCTCAATTTGATATACCGTCTGGGAGGAGATAGATCTTGAAGTTTTAAAAATGTCACCTTGTTACGATACTGTACCTATTGGTGTAATAGTCAAAAATAATTTGTAATGTATTTTTTGGCAAGATTAAGGATAGATCTACAAATTAACATTTTCGGTTTTTGTCATAAGCTTTTAGTTTTCAGAATATATCACCGTGAATATGTCAAATCTGCCAGATATACCCCCTTAAACTAGAAATTATGACGATCAAAATTTTAGCAATAAAGACAACTCCGCAAAACGGTTTTTTGTAATTTTTTTCCATATCAAATCGACGCCTACGCAAAATAAATTTTTATTTATTTAAAATGGCATTTTCCGTCAAAAATATTGAGATTTCGAATTTGGTGAGACGAGATAAAATGATCTCCACCCAACAATTAATCCAAATATAACTTCGTATCGACCAACCGAGGATGTACAACCGAAAAAAACGATAACAGCCTAGGCGGTATCCACCTTCGGTGACTTTCAAGAAATTCTAATGAAGACTTATGCTCTTTAATGGAGACCATTTGTCTAAAAATACATCTAGAGTAGTTAATGTTTTTGCCAAGAACTCATTTCTTTAAAATGTATCATTATAAAATTATCGATATGAAAATTTTGTTTGATTCATTGAACAGTTCATAATGAATTATTTATGAACTATTGCAAAACTCTAAAATTAATTTAATTTTTCATAGTGAGATGATGAATTCATGGGTTAAAATGACTGCGATGCCATACAAAATATTTCGGCATTCATCCGTCAGTTATAAAAATAAGATTTATTTATTTGGCGGTGAAATTTCGACAGAAGATGGAGACTTGAGCCAATCAAAAATAACCTTAAAATTTGATGGTACTTTATGGGAATCTGGACCAGAAATGATAAATTTTCGACATGGCCATAAAAGTATAGTCCTTGAAAATATGATTTTTCATATCGGTGGATTTTCTGAAAATAAAGTTGAACGATGGGTTTTTAACGGGAACGATTTATTAATTGATGAAAGTTTCCCGTATTTAGACAAATGGATCGAACCTTCGGCATTTCTAGTCCCAGATAATTATTATTTAACTTGCAACTTGTAATAAAAATGAAAAACGAAAATTTTATATAAACAGTTTTGCTGATACAGTACAAATTAACGTGGTGAGGACAACTCAAAAATGAGTATCAAATTTTATTGGTTCACCTTGTAACGAATTGTTTCTGGACATTTTAAAATAATTTTTTTTTAATTTTCTTGTTTGCTGATACTTTCATTAAAATTTTGACTGTGCGTATTTTTTAACTACTAAGGTTTTAATGCATGAGAATGAAATTCCAAAAATGTACCTGGTCCTTTATCATTTGTAGAGAAAAACTACACGAGCTTGTAATTTGCTTATGTGAAAACTGTATAGTGAATCACTATTAGTGATATATTTGACTTCAACATATATTTTTTTAATTTTGCCAATTAATGGTCGTAGATTTAAGCTGTTTTCAAGGTTTTCGACGTAGTTTATCAGTAAACTGGCACAAGTGATATATTGGAAAAAGTTGCTAAACTTAAAAAACAAGTCTTCAAGATCATTTAGGGAGTTATTGTAATCCGATATAATCCATCCTACGCCCACACAAGAACCTTCAATAAGCCTCTTCAAATAACACTAAAACGGTATCTTGTCCTTTCATCAGGTTTTTTTAGTCAGCCTGACTCCGACACCAAAGGAGCAAACAACTCTCCAGAGCCAGTTTTTCGAAATTTTGTTTTTGACGAAATAAAATAGAAAAAAAAAATTTATCGAAAATTGAAAGAAAGATTGTCGACAATTTGTTCAAAACAACTCCAAACAAAATTTTGACAAATTAAATCTAGATAGTTGTTCGTATTGGTATTTTTCGAAAGGGATCTGTTTCTATTCGATTTCTATTTTTGATTACCTATTTTTGATGGTACATAAAAATAGCACTCAAAATTAGAAATCGAGTGAAATCGCTGTATGTCAATGGCTTACATGTTAAGGCGGTCGGTGCATTTTGACAGATTATGGGCTCTTGATGAAAAACTTTTAATTGGGTGTATATATTTTTCTAAATATACCACCAAAGTAATGTTTTATACTCCAGGCAACTTTTGTGACTACAGAATTTTCGAGTTATTGCTTTTTAAGAAAACTTTGAGTTCGAATTAAACTTTTCGAATTCGACAAATTATGAGAAATTTTTGAAAAAAGTTCCGAACATTATAAAAAAATGCCTTATTTTGTTCAAATTTTTTTTTACAGTATTTGTTTCAAATCAACAAAAAAAACTTTTCAAAATGGTCACTTTGACTTTTCGCTTAGGTGAGCACATATTTTTATATGCTGTTTGAAAAATCATCTGACATTTTTTTGGGATTTTCGGTCGAAACTATTTGGTAATATTTTTAAAATTTTTCTCATTTCTTGTTCAAAATATTTCAAACTAATTTTTCTGGAATTCTAAGCTGGAAATATTTGGAATGACTACTTTATTTAAATATGACTTCGTTTTGTTTCTTTGCTCTTGTTAATACTCTGAATCATACTTTTTTAAACAAAACTACGGATCGGGAGAAATACTCCAAAGCCCTCATTATCCGGAATTAAAAAATTTTGATCACAGCCAAACTTGCCGAATTGATAAGCCAACATATCCACCGTTTTAGAATTATTTTATTAAACTCATGCAGAAAAATATTTCTTTTGATGTGGTAAAATTTCGGGTTTTTCCGTCTTTTTTCACAAATTTAAATTTCGATTTTTACAAAGAAATCGTACAAAAAATCTTATAAAGTAATTTTAATGGATCCGAGCCGGTGGTCGAGAGCGTATTTAATGGCTTTTAAGTAACAAATAACAAAAAAAAATACTGTTATTTGGACACCATGGAAGCAAACGCGCGTATTTTGACTGTTTTTTCAAAAGAAGATTTATAAAGTAACTTTTGTTCGAAAACATTTTCATCCGAAAATTTTGAAGTGCCAAAAAGTTTTTTATCAAAAGTAAAAAAATTGAAAAAGTGCAAATCTGTCAAAATGCACCGACCCCCTTAATTGTATCTTGTTACAAGACTCNAGATCTTTGGAGCTTAACCTATTTCACAAAAAAATTTAGGATTTCAAAGTGATCCGAAGACCGTCCATTATGGAAAATACATTTGGTTATGATCGCTCGCAATTTGCACATTGAGTATCGACTCAGTGACCGTCCCACGGCTGTAGCAAACTTTTCCGTTTGGGTTCCTACCAGTGTTGCCTGGTTAAAGCGGATGCCTGCCAGTAACACATCTGAATTTTTGTTTTATTCAAAAGGAATGCATATAAGGAAGTCCTCAAGTTCAACTCTATGAAGACCTTAGAAACGTACTATTGCCGACAACTATATTTTACCCCTTTTCCTTGGACTGGATGGTCATGCTATTTATGCAGAGGCTTCTATATTATGTTGAAGCGAACTCGGCAACAGTTGTAACGGTAATGAAAAATAGAGATAACAATTGATTTCAAGAAAAAAAAATCCAAAGAAAAAAATTCAATGTTTTTGAAAAATCTACTTTTAAAGTTTGATTTTTTTTCCCAGCCTGAATGATTACAATCAAACTTTTTTTGAGAAGTCGACAATTTTGGCTTGCATTTTTAGCTCTCTAGCGCTAAATTTCAATTTTTTAAGAGCAATTTCAGCCAAAAATTTTTGCTTATCGATAAGGATGCCGGTGCCTTTAATTTTGTTTATGCTTTAAAAAGACTTTTTTTTGCTTCTAAAAGAACAGGAACTTGTTTTTGATGCACTCGGGCTCGTAATGGATATTGACAACGACACGTTTTTCCATAGAAAATATAGTACAAAAATAGCTTTGTCTTATAGGCGCAGTATACATTTTGTGGGTCGACTTTTTTTCTTCTGTTTCGTTTTCAGATAGGACGCCATGAACTTACATTTTTAGAAAAAATTGAGCATAAATTTTGCCAATTAATCAATCTTCTATATTCGAAAAAATCCAAATTTTTGGATTGATTTTTATACCCTGGAATAAACCGGTTTCAATGTGCAGAAAAACGATAAACGAAAAACCAAATATTTCAATATTTGTCACGCAAACACACAACCTTAAAGTACAAACTATCTAGAGTCTAGACAACCCTTTCGCACAGACATCCAGCTAGTTTTATTTGTTCAATGTTAAACCGTTATTGCGGGTTTTTTTATGGTAAGGGTACGAAACGCAGCGGCAAATTCAAAGCATATGCGAGCATATGCTGCACCCAGAATTTATGTTAATTTGTATTAGGGGATACCCAAATGACCAAGTTAGAAATTCTGCCAAACATGACCACAAGAGCCGATTAGAGAGCAAGATGCGAAGCATATTGCTAGACTATTTTTGTTGTTAGCAATAGTACATTGTTCAGGGAAGTCGAAAATGACACTTAAAATGTCCCAAAGTGACCACGAGCCGCTAGAGAGGCAAATGTAAAGCATTTGCTGGACTATTTCTCTTCGTTAGCCTATTGAGTAAATTGGTTTTAGGAAGTCGACATGGAACTTAGGGGTTCTATTAAGGTGGGCTTTATCTTCGGATCTAGCACTAGGTTAGAGACTTTATTTTTTGATTATGCGCTGGCTGTTTATTGATATTATCATTTAGAGAAATAAAAATTAGAAAGAAATCGAAAAAAAAGCCAATCGAAAAAACTTTTTCTGCGGTTAAAATTTGCTTTGAGGCTACCGGATGACAAAAAACCGTTTCGGATAATCTGCTTACTGTTTTGTCTAACAGGGGTGGGTCACTTTTAAAAAAAGCTTACCTGAGTTTGCAAAATGACACAATAGTTTTGATCTTCCAGCGCCTTAGAACTATAGATATTTTCGAACACGTTTTATATAATTCCAGAAAAGTGAATGCTATACGATTCGTCATTGATGCCATTAAACGCGAATAGGGGATACACATGGATTGTTAAAATAGTTTTCATGTGTCCTCCTTGGAGTTAAACTGACATTGAAATTCGGAAGCGCAATCTTTTCTTTTCAGTATTATCAAAGATATCTATGATCCATGCTAAATAGTTTGTAATCACCTGTAGAAAAAATATCGCTGTTCCGTGAGGCCAAAATGCAAAATTGAGGCCTTTTCGGGCACATCAGACATTTTGGAGATGAAAAATCGAAAACAAACGCGTGCGTCATTTTTTTCTGCTATGCTATTCACACTTATGTTTGTGAGTTTGTATTTTCTGAAATAGGCGAACAAATATAAGCTTGTAGAAACAATTATTGCTCCCGGTTAACCTCATTTACTGGTTGGTTGTAAATTTCGATCTTGAAATTTCTAGCAAGTTGATTCACGAGTTAATGAACTATCATCCCAAGGCTATGAGCCTCGGAAAGTCTGGCTTGGACCTATAACCCCCTTAAAGTGTTTCAAAGTGAACACAGGAGCCGCTAGAGAGCAAATGAGGGACAATATGAACCTTGACTTTTCTAGGTAAATTGATATTGGTAGATCGAATTTGAGTAGTTCAAACTTATCAAATGTACACACTTTGTTCGAGGTAAATCCTCACAAAATAATTTCTAATTAAATTTCATATTCTCTATGAATCCTTCAAAGGTACGGTTTAGAATAAGCTCAGAATATTCAAAAATATATCTCGGCGATTAATTCGATGTTTTAGAGGATTTTAATCCATGCTTTATACAGACGGGTCGCGTATAGGTGAATTTTTTCGCGGAAAACTTCACCTATTACGCGGATTTACCTATACGCCGGACGTGGGGAAGCTACGCTCTGAGTTGTCAATTAAAAAGATCTAGATTTATATTTAGTTAGGGCGGTCAGAAGTAAGAAATTTAGGGTTGATTTTCCAAATGCAAAGTAATGGTTTTGAAACCTTAACTATCTTTTTTGGCTAATTGATGTCACGGCGGTAATTCGAATTTAGGTTCCTGATTATATTTATTATTTCAAGCGAAATATATTGACTAAGATTTTATAAAGGCTACTGGGTCTTATTGCCCCTGATAGTATATGCGGAGAATTGATATTGTGGAAAATTATTTATGGCGGACTAGTGGGCCCAACACTCACAGGCAGTAGTGTGTGTGGTGGTCGGCTTTAGCACCAAATTTCCAGAGATTTTCTCAACTTGATTCTTCAAAACAAAATATAATGTAAGAGGTTGCGTTGGTTGAGAAATTGATAGGATTTTGTGAGAAGAAGGAATGTGGATGTGTTGTAAGGCGGGGTTTGCGTGTACCTGTTAATAAATTAAAGTTCATATTTTATTTATGGTTTTCATTTATAAAGTTTCTCAAATGAGCCTATATTTGGCTTTTTCGATGAGCGCTATTCTAAGAGAGGCTAGAGAGGCTGAAGAGAGGGCTATCTTTTTGGTGGTTGAGATGTCTTTTTGCGTGTGTGAGAGTGTGTGAGAAGAAAAAGTTTATTCAGTTGGGCGGGCTGTAAGGGAGGCTAGGTGGGTTGGCGTAGGGAGGCTCGTGGGCGGCCGTTGATGGAGAGTACAGAATTGCGGAAAAATTTGTTAACCAAGAATATCTTTAACAAAATCAAATTAAAAAATTATTTAAAAACTTCGTGCCCAGTATACACGAATAAACCTTGGACTTGTGTTGTCGAGAAGAAGAGGGGTTGGGTGAGAAGATTAGGGTGCCGAGCGCCTGATCGTGTACACTAATTTATGTGTACCTAAGGTTGGCTGGAAGGGTAGGTTAGTAACTTGTGTGTCGAGTGTACACGGTATTAAAACGACGCAAAGCTGTTTCTTTGGGAAAGGCTAGGTTAGTGGTAAAAAAATAGGTTGTGTTCCGCGGGGAACAAGTCGCTGGTGTTTTAAAATATACCATAGTCTCCGGAGAAGTTTTTGCCATGCGATGAGTGGTACGCGGTTGTAGACGATTGGATTGCTATAACCATCATATTTAGCGGAGAGGATAATTGTACTAGTGTTTTTAAAGAGGTCACTCTTTCTCATGATAGCAGGACCATAGGTGGAGTGTCGTAAGTTTGTGATTGGATGCAACTAAAAGGCTCATGGTAGAAATTTTATGAAAGTTGATTTGACTCCGGGATTACGGAAAGTATTTTTTTGGTATGGTTTGATTCTGGTGGCCTTTTTTGAAGTCCAGGCGAGAGGGGAAGGTAGGTGTCGTTGGGTTCGGTTGTTGTGTTAACTTATTTGGATGAGCCGAACGTGAGATGGATTTTTTTCTCAAATTTTATACCGCAATGGTATAATGAATCTCGGATTACGGTGGAACGGTTTGTCCGATAAAAGGGAAAATTGCTCCATTGAGCTTTTTTGTTTGGCAGGTTGGAATGCATAAAAAACATTGTCTCGATATCTTCTATGTTGGTCCCGTAGTGGCGTGAGGGTGGCCTCCTTAAAAAATACCTAAGGTGTCTGTGGTAATAGGAAATATTGCTCGTCGTGTGTGATATGAATATTATAAGAGATGATAATCAACGGTTCCTGATCATGTTACATGATTCATGTTACCAAGTTAAGATTTGCATGGCCTGATGACACCATTTCTTTAACATAATTGGTTGTACAGTGTAACATACTATTCACGACTAGATGTATTCTTAAGAATTCAGTTTCAAGAGCTTTGTACATCAAAAGTGTGTGCATACTCTCAGTACACATTAAAAAAACCCCCCTAGGGCGCCGGGAGGCAATGCTTCTTCTAGGGATTCGAGAGGGAGCCTTATAAATCTACAAGTTATAATGTTTTAAACGAATATTTTAATTTACTGGATTCTATGGATATGTCGAAGTAAAAAATTTTGATCGATATTTAGATGTCGAGAAAGAGAATTTCGAAGGCGCCTTGCCCGAGGCACCCTGTGTGTGTTTGTTTACCATCGTGGGTGGGTGTGGAAAAAAAAACAAAAAGTTTTAATGTCAACATGTATTTGGTAAATGGAGGCCAAATAACTTTTTCTCGTATTCGGGTGGTTAGTATTGTGGACAGGGTGGTTTCATGCGAAAAAACTAGTAATATGGGTAGCACGGAAAAATCAATATGCATCGGCGCGATGTTGAGGATATGATCGCGATGTAAATTCAAGGGCGAATTTTAGAACAAAAAAGATTCGTGAGTGTTTTGATAGTGGCGCAAAATGAAACTTCTCTTTCCAACTTCAATTTCTAATAGTTATTCTGAACTTTGTGTATCATTTGAACATTGATATTGTAAGATGCAAATTTTTGATGCGACAAGAAATCTCATTTTCAAAAAAACATTGCTTCTTTAATTTTCCCGTTTTGCTTTTAGGGGCTGGCGTTGGGCATTTTTCATTTTAATGGTCATTTTCGGTTTCTCTGGAATCATTTTACATCCTGCTCTTTATTTTTTAGAGCCCGAATATAGCGAGCGTTTTGCTCTCTAGCGGCTCTTGTGGGAATATTTTCAAGTTTTTACGGTCATTTTCGGCTTTTCCGATACTGATTTACCCCGTAGCCTCATTTTTTAGAGGTTGCACATGGCCCGCGTTTATGCTCTCTAGCGGCTTTCGTGGTCAATTTAGAGCTTAACCTATTTCGAATTCGGATTCCTGAGGTCGATTTACCCCGCATGGGCCCGTGGCGGGCCCTATTNGCCTGCGTTTTGTACCCTTACCGTTTTTTATGCCGACAATTTGGCTTATAATTTCAGCTCTCTAGCTCCATTATTTCAATATCTCAAATCATGTTCGATGCTGGTCAGAGAAATTTTTATGAATATACAAATTATTCCGAATACGCATTTTTCTACAAAATGAGCAAAAATTCAGGTTCGATGCTGTTCACGGAAATTTCGAAATATATTCACTCTTTTCCGCCTTCGCATTTTTCTATAAAATGACCGAAAATTCATGTTCAAATTCAAACAAATTTCGAATAAAATCCAAAATTTACCGCCTACGCATTGTTCTACAAAATTCATGTTCGATTCTTCTGAAAATAGTTTCATATTTCAGGTATGAATTTTCTGCAAAACGAATGCGCAAGCAAAAAGAGCTACCTCGGGCAGTCATTGGTGAAGAATGTGCCTACGAAAGTGGTCACTTTGGTGCTGTTGAATTAGCTATCGACGAGACTGGGTTATGGGTTTCTTATTGCCAAAATGACACTCATGGAAATATTGTTCTTTCTAGATTAGATCTTTATTCATTGGAACCGAGGAGAACTTATCATTCGACCTTGCATAGAAATTGGCTTATTAATTCTTTCACAGCATGTGGAGTTTATTATGGGATAAGACATTATGAAAGGACGCAGAAATTGGTCATAAAGGTTAACCTTTTGAATTTATAATGACAGAAAGTAGATTTTTAGTATTTTAATTGTTAAGGGGGTAGTCGTCGCAAATAGATTTCGCTTAAAAGTTGAAACTATACTAAATCGGCCAAAAAAATGACAATGAGCTTGGTCTAAGATTTTTTTGATTACAAGTTTAACCGCTAGAGGGCCTTAAAGACCAATTCTTAAAAGCCTATCTCCTCCTTAAATACAAATAATATCAACCCAATTTTTCGACTATGGCTGCAGTACGAAAATATCTAACTTTGATTCGGAGGATGATTTCAATATTTGAAGTTTTTTCTATAAATTTTAAAGAATTTAATAATCTGGCCTTCTGATTGGTTCAGAAGTCAATCTTTAAGAAAACTCGTAGATTTATACGAAAAATGCCGTAAACTCTTCGCAATGCCTACCAATTTGATAATAAATCAAAATTAGATGTTATTGCCAATAAGTTTCTCAAGATAACATGCATTTAATATATGACTCATCCATATAGAAATTTATAAAATTAAGCATATATCAAATNAATTCGGCGACTCCATTCTTCTTTAATTGTCTCACGTGTGAAACAGAAAAACAGAGTATGGCCGTGTCACAAAAGAACGGTATGGGTATACTCTTGGCGATCTGCGTCATGTCACGGATCGTGCAGCTAGGGAAGCCCACGCCATTTAACATTGGCAACCTGGCGCAATTTGAGTCCGCTAGCAGGAATGAAGTAACTAAAAAATAAAAGGGTGGGTGACTAAAAAACTTTTTTTTTATTTTTTTATATATCCCTTTTTTTTTCTGTTACTTCAATATTCTATTTATTTTTATTTTTTCTTGTCCCCTTTTTTTTCATATTGATTTTTTTATTCTATTTTTTTCTTTTTTTATTTATTCCTTTTTTTTTTAATTTTTTTTTTTTCTTTTTTGTTTTTTTGTCTTATTCTTTCTGCCCAGTAATTTTAACCTAGAGTATTGATTCCAGGTGACAGAAAAAGATCTATCCCATCTGGTACTCTCTTTTGGTGATATTTCCTGGGTAGAAGGAATCTCATATAAGGAACAGTAGGAAACGTAAGTTAGGTTGCCTAGGAAAAAGTAGTGAAAA
>SCLH01001473.1:119723-130261 GCA_004367855.1 Oikopleura vanhoeffeni
GAGAGGATAAACTTCTTTGCTTTTTTTATGAATTCAGGTCGAAAAATATTCACTTTCATATCGGGTCTCGAAAAGCAAACTCTTATATAATTAGTTGAAAATTGGATAAAAAATTTCCGCAACTTCCGTTGACAACCAGTTTTTTAGAAAAACAATTTATTTTGTCATTTGAGACACCAGGGAGTTAAATTTATAAAAAAGTCATAAGCGCTTACTTATGGCTTAGAATTAACTAGCAACAAAATGGATCCAACAAAATTGCTTATCTTAAACTTTTCCTTGATCAGTGGAAATTCCTGGCCAAATTCAGAAAAAAAAGAATCTGAGTTTTTAAATTTTCTAAAAAACCCTCTTCCGACTACGAATTTTTGAAATTTTTTTTCAACAATAGTTTTATCTGGCGCTTATCATGATACAACGGAATGTACGGCCCGCAGGAAACTCGATAGTTTGTGTTTTTAATTTTGAAAGTCGATTTTGACCATAGTAACCTTTCAAAAAAATTTTTATTTTTTTTTCTATTCGCAAGATTATTGCTATAATCCAATAGTCAAGAAAAAATTATTTGAACAGTCAAAAATCGCATTTCCCACCCTATACAGTATAGGCTATACTAGGGTGTCACCTATCTTGAGAAGCTTTATATATTTATTTGTAAGCCAGCACGATAACAGTACTGTGTTTACCAGTTATTACTCAGAGTCAACAAGTGGTAATGCATGGAAGCAAAACACTACACTAGATACAAGTCTGATTATTAATTCACTTAACCGCGTATTAATGAAATTTTTTGTCAAGGATTTATTGACGGTGATTACAAACTGTGAAAATAATGCGTTATGTCCTGAGCTAGGACTCCTGGCCGGGTTCGGGAAAAGCATTTTCTGGTCAGGGTGACCCAAACCCGCCAGGCATGGCCCAGCTAGATTTTTCTTTCCCGGTCGACAATTGTCGCCCTGGCTAAGATTATGGCCTGGTCGATCATTTTGGTCTGAGTCATAAATTCAGGCCCTCGAAGATTTGGCCAAGACAAAAATGAATTCAAGAGTAAGGCAAAAAAAGTTTGAAAATTTTAAACTGGGCAATAAATCTAAAAAAAAGACGATAATCGACCAATATTATGGCCAGGGATTAAATTCGGTTGAAGGCGAGGCCACAATTGTGTCTCCTGTAAAAAATCAATAAAAAGGCGGAGCGAAAATTTTCAAAAGAAAAGTGACAGAACAAAAATAAAAATTTCCACTCGCAATTAATTGGTTTGAAAAATACAATCAATTCTTGTTTAAAATTTCAAAAGTCTCCGGGCCGCTTTCGTTGTATACACAAATAATCCTGACAAAGTGAATTAATATCTACAGACTTGTTATCTAGTTTAGTGTTTTGCTCCCCATACATACCACTGTTTTGACTCTGAGGTAATACTTAGTTAACACAGTACTGTTTTCGTGCTGGCGCTTCAAATAAAATTAAAAAACTTCTGAGTACCAACGAGATATTTTTGGTTTAATACTTGGACAAGACAAATTATTTTGAAGCATTAAGAATCCAAAACCACACAAATATGTAATTTCATTTCACAAATTAAACAAAAGCAATCTATACTTTTTTCTCTTTTAGATTCAAAATAATATTTACGGGCCATAGAACTTGTAGAGACCGTGTGAAAACAGAAGCTTTTTATATGGGTCAAACGATCAGAAATAAATACCCAGTTTGATCACAAGTCTCTTCAGTTATATGAATAAACACGTTTAACATTGCTTCATACGCTAAATATAATCATAAACGTTAAGAAAAATAACAAACTTTTTAACAAACTTACTGGAACAAAAAAGTTGCCTGTGGGTTTTTATTTTCATTTTAAATAATACTTTGAAAATGATTTGTTAATAAATTCGAAACATGTCAGTTAATTAAAAGATTTCAATTTTTGGAAAATATGATAAATGTGTAATTGGTGAACTTCACAAAAATTAAATGTCAACGATGAGGTTTACTTCTTGGAGTCTTTTGAATTACTGTTTGGTGGTATTTTTCATTATCATTCATCGTCAGGAAAACACTTTTGATAGCTTAAAAAATAATTTGAATGGATGAAATTGATATTTTTCGGTTTTTAAAAAATCAATTTCTACACAAACTAGCCATAAAATATTTTGAAATTGTTTTTGGTAGTCGTCAAATTCAACTGCACATTAATGTTGGTTTAAAAAGTGCGGATAATTTTCCGGGTTGCGGGATTTAGTTTTGAAGGTATTTTCTTCAAATTTTCTAATATAACCGACCATAAATTGAAACTTTTTCGGGTAGTTTTAATTTTTTTCGAAATATTTTGAAGATTGTTTTGTATTTTGTATTTTCAACCTCCGTCAGTTCTAAGTTTCTTAGGCAACTTTGATTTATCTTTGAATTCATCAATAACCTATTAAAACCATATTTGCAATTATTCAGTTATTCAGGTCCCGAAAAACCTTTATCCAAAGAACTTTCAACCTCTTTCGAGAATGTTACTAAAAAAAAGGGAAGTGAAATATTTTTTTTATCGATACCCTATAATAGTAAGATAAGCACGGCAAAAATCGACCAGCTCCAATTTGATGTATTTTTGGAGCACTTTTAGTTTCTGTGCAGAAATTGACCAAGAAAAACATTTGGAAAAAAATCATATCCTGTCTACCAAAAAATAAGCATTTTCGATAAAACTTGCCTTTAATTTGGCTTGAAACTATTTCTGAATTTATTCCGAAAATTTCAAGCCAAAAGATATGCAATTTCAAAAACGGTTTGTGAAATTTGAGAGGGTTGCAGGCTGTTTTGAAAAAAATTTTAGGTGTTGGTACATCATTTTTCAATGAGAATTTTTCAGAATAATTAAACCCGCAATTTTATCCCGCAATTTTATACCGCAATTTTATATCGCAATTTTATTTTGCTGTGTCTACCTTATATCAAAGGCTTTACATAAAGGTTTTTGATGCAACCGGAATAAATTTCTATGATTTTTTATTAACTTTGATCTGAACCGCCTAACCCGAAGTATAGAATTTGCCTCAGTTTGAATTTTTACTCCCCTATTTTGCAACGAGACGTGGTATGCCTGCGACATCATCAGAGGTACACCTCACAGAGAATATACCACGTACTCAATCGTCTTGACAAAAATGTCAAAATAGCACGTTCTTTGAAAGTCCTGACTCAGGAGTTCTGACATTTTTTGCTAAATTTTGAATTTGAAAATTAGATAAACCGATTTCGAAACAACAACTACCACCATATATATATTAGCCAAATAAGTTTTCACTCGCCCATGTTGAATAAAAATCAGAAAAAATAAACAGTCAAAAGTTGCAACAAATAACTTGCAAAGTGCCGTTATAAAATTTGGAATAATTGTGTTTCTGGTTTCGAATTTGTCTCTTATATTATGTTTATTTTTATTAATTTTCTCCTTGTTCTTAAAATTGCAATGAAAAACTATTACTATTAATTCAGTCACTCATGTAACTCTCAATAACTGCACAGTGCTTTGTTCTACTCAATTATTTTGCCTCATTGAGAATATTTGTTGGGAAAACTGGGTCTCTACAAGTTCTATGGCCCCTGAGTATTATTTTCAATCTAGAAGAAGAAAAAGTATAGATTGCTTTTGATTAATTTGTGAAATGAAATTACATATTTGTGTGGTTTTGGATTCTGACTGCTTCAAAATAATTTGTCTTGTCCAAGTTATAAACCAAAAATACCTCGTTGGTACTCAGAAGTTTTTTCAATTTTATTTGAAGCGCCAGCACGATAACAGTACTGTGTTTGCCAAGTATTAACTCAGAGTCAAAACAGTGGTATGTATGGGAAGCAAATCACTACACTAGATAACTAGTCTCAAGTTATTAATTCACTTAATCCGGTATGTTTGAAAATTATTTTGTCAGGATTGTTGACGTGATACAAACCATTCTGTAAAAATAACGCGTTATGTCCTCAGCTAGGACTCCTGACCGGGTTCGGAAAAAGCATTTTCTGCTCAGGGCGACCCAAACCCGCCAGCCATGGCTAGCTTGATTTTTCAGGCCCAGTCAAAATTCGGGCCCTCGAAGATTTGGCCCAGACAAAAATGAATTCAAGAGTAAAGCAAAAAATTTTGAAAATTTAAGACTTGGCAAAAAATCTAAAAACAAGACGATAATCGAACAACATTATGATCAGAGATTCAATTCGGTTTAAGGCGAAGCCGCAATTGTGCCTCGTGTAAAAATCAATAAAAAGGCGGAACGAAAATTTTGAAAAGAAAAGTGACAGAACAAAAATAAAAATCGCTCGCAATTAATTGGTTCGAAAAATACAATCAATTTCTTGTTTAAAATTTTAGAAGTCTCCGGATCGCTTTTGTTTTATACAGAAATATAATAAAAGGGTAAAGAGAATAAAATTTATATTTCTGATTCTTTAAAAATTATTAAAAAATTGGCCGAATGTCGATAATTTTATAGCTCTTCAAACGTTTGGGTTTCATTTTTTGAAAATAATTAATTTATAAATGATAAATATGAATCAGATCGGATTGGTGGACTCTCCGAAAAAATGGGATCGGTAAAATCTGCTTAAAAGTGAACCAGATAAGTTTTTGGTAAAAAGTTTTTTGCGAACACTTTCAACCAAAAAAAAACTGTTCTTCGTCAGATTAAAGGGAACTTTAATCTGCGAAACAGTGTTTTGAAACAGACATCAAAAATAATACGGGAAAGTATTATTTTGGTCAGTAGAATATCGAAACAGACCCGTGAAAGCTCCCCTTATTTTCAACCAGATATTAACTTGTAACTATACTTATGAAAGTAAATTTTAGCATTAGTTATTTTACACCCGACACCTCCTGGTAGTGCAACGATCACTATCTTGTATCTTCATACTGGGAATAACATTAAACCTATTAATATCGAAAATGATTCCTAGGCAACCTTTTTTATCAGACGTCATAACTTTGAGGCAGGGACCAATGAAATCACAGGATTCTTGAAAATCTTGTGATGTGATTGGACAATGTCTCAAAATTATGAAGCCTGATAAAAAAGTCCATCTCGGCATCATTTTCGATATGCTAACGTTTTACTATACTTGACGATGTGGCAGTTACATTTTGGCTGTCGCTGATTTGGACCTTCAGTTTTTTGATAAACTGACAAAGCTGATAGCCCAAGAATTATTTCCAATATCCTATAAAGCTACCTTCTTATTAATTCACTTATGAGCTTAAATAATTCAAGCCTTATTCGAAACTACTTTAAAGATGTTAGGGACTGCATTGAGTTTTTGAGCAGAGTGTTTTAAAGTTTTTTTCATCTCTCCAACCATCAGTTAAGACTTTTCGGGTTATTTCAATTATTTCTTAAATGTTTTGATAATTTTTCTGGGGTTTATATTTTTTTACTCGCGATCAATTACAAATTTGTCGGGCTATTTCAATTTTTTTTAAATTCGCAGAAAACATATGGTGCAATATATCAATTTTTAGGGTCCCGAAAACATCTACCATTAAACTATCTGCTCGTCGGAGATGTTCACTTTAAAATCAAGCAAAGAGATGCATTCTGATTGAGACCCTATAGTAGGCTTAATAAAAAGGTTAATAATGTTGCTAGGGCCGAACCGACAAATTATAACAATATTTCGTTTCATATTACTTGTTTTAGTAATAAGGATTTGAACCAGTTAGCTCAACGTTAAAGTGTTTCTTAGTTTGCAGTTTGGCTCCCCAATTTCGCAACGAGGCGTGGTTGGCCTAATAGATCATCAGGGGTACCCTTCATGAGGGGTTGCTACAAGACAAAATTTGACGAGTATTCAGAAATCAACCATGGCCCTCGTTGCATGGGCTATTGTTAAGAATAACAATTTAGTAGTTTAATTACGGCAGAGAAAAAGATGTTTATGACCAAAACTTTTCGACGGCTCGTCAAATTCAAAATTATCAACGCAAGTAATACACTTGATGTCAAAAATGAAGTTTTCGAAAGTAAATGCTATCTGGAAGAATTTTGAGGCAAAGTCAAGTCAAATTTCATAAAATCAAAGTTCAAAAACGGTTGAAAATTATGATAATTAGTGCTGAAAATGAATTAATTTCCAAAAAAATGAAATACAAAATTGTGTAATGCACCGTTGAAGTCGAGATAGGAAATTAAAAAAAAACATTGCAAAAATGTCACTCCAGATTAAAATTTTATGAGCCTGTGCTTTGAGTCGTCAGGAGTCGCCCTAAATTAAATATTCAAACAATGTGATCTTAAACTAGTTATGTGTGCTTTTTACCTTGTGTGCTTTACCTCAATGTTATCTACTTACCCACTTTATACAGAGGGCAAGTACAAAAAGTCTCACCACCCTGCTTTCACAGCCAATCTCATCTCAATTTTTTTTTTCTATTTTATTTTTCTGCATTTTTCTCACGCTGGTTTTCGCTCTTGTAATCATCATCCTTTTCTCCATATTCGCACTTTTTCAGAAATTTGTTAAAAACCCCCCAAAAAAACCCATTGAAAATGGTTGAATGAAAAACGAAACTAGTCCAAAAAATCCAATGCTACAATTATACAGAGGGGTTATACCGATATCACCGTGAGCGTTTGAGCTTTTCATTCATTTACGTTTAACATGCCGAGTAATCAGCAGATTAAGCCAATGAAACTTTTATATTTAAAATGTTGGCCTTAGATTTATATTCAAATTTTACTAAAGCGCAGAAATAATGCGTGATCTAAAACATTTTTCATAACTGTGTTTTTAAAAGTAAGTAATACTTATGCGTATTTTGGGTCGAATTTAATGATGCAATATTACTGATATTATATCAGTGATGAAGAATTTCTGCCTTTCAAACCATTCCAGCCTCGCGTGGAATTTGTTCCACTTCCAAATAAATATTAATTAACCTTGAGATCACGTATCATACTCTTTGTGGTGTATGTATTAGGCAGACTTTCTAGTAAAATCGTCTGACTCTATTTTGATACTGTTCCATTCCACACACTGGTTCTCACAAAGTGCACCACCACCAACCATATAAAACTGATTTGGAAATTGAAAAAATTACAAAATGAGATCTTTATTTTGGTCGGCAGCATGTTCCTGCATTGCAGAAGGTAAGAGACTATTTGTTTTCAATTTTTCGCTGACCACAAATTTTATTCTAATATATTTAATTTTTTGATTGACAATGCTTAGATATTGCATCATCCCTGGATTTTAGTTTGAAAATGATTCTTTATCTTAAAATAAATGTTTTGGAGCGAAAACTTTTTTGTACGTGAAGGTTCACTTAGTGAAACTTCAAATAATCTTATTTCGGTTTTGTTATAGAAAAAGCGATTTGTTCTGGAAAAATATTTAATCAGTGAAAATTATGCCAGAATGGTACTTTTATGCCATTTTTCTCGATATATAGTAATATAGTAATAATCATTTAATTAACCCACACCTGCAAGAGATGTCCTACCCCCACCTGCACGAGAGTGTTTTAGAACACAAACATAGTTAAGGAGCGCACCGGTTAAACTAACGAGAGAACTACAGTAGTTGATACAAATTCTTTGACCTCACTGGGGTTGTTGACACAGAAAAAAAGGATTCCGGTCACAAAAAATAAGTTTTTGGCCATCTAGTGGTCAGACACTGACTTTTTCAAACGCCCATTTAGAGCACTAACTTCGATTATGACCATACAAAAGTTAATTTACTTGATTTGTCAGAATGAGAGCCGTTGTCACAATTATATAAAATTTGCTACCTTTTAGATCATTATCTTGTTCTAGTACTTTTTTAACTGCATTAAACAAAAAATTGCATCCAAATAATGCATTTCTGGTCTGATGAGAAATTTCTATAACTCACCAAAATTCTTAAAATTCAAAATAAGGGGAACTATCGGGGGTCTGTTCCGATATTTTTCTAACTTTGGTTGAATATCTAATTATAAGCAAATTGTTCATCAAATTTGATACCACTATAACCAAATATAAGGTACTTTTTTATTTGATGTTTATTTTCCATTCGCTGTTAATTTTTCAATAATTTTATGACATTCAAAAATATTAAGCCCACTATTCAAGGCCTGATGACCTCTGTTAAATACGAACAATAGTTTGCGTTTTTTGGTTTGGACCTGGGCACATAAAGTAGTCCTTAAACTTTTTTTTTCAAATAAATCAGAAATAAATTCAAAACTAGTGTTAAAAGAATAATCGAAACTTTGAACTAGATCGTTTAATGAAGTTAGAATTTGAACTTTTGAAAATGATGGCTGAAACGCCGAAACAGTCAGTTTTCAATTTTAACTTATCTCTTTAAGAACTGCTTCCAAGTGCTCAATTTGCTCCGATTGATAGCTCCTGGATATACCAGATGAAAATTTGGAGAGATGCGTGATAGCTGGAACGGATATTGAAGAAATGTTGTAGAAGTTAACCACTCAACATGTGCATGGATTTTGTGCTTTAACAACAGTGCGAAGTTTGACTTTTGAACGGATAAAGATGAAAGTGGGAGGGATATAACCATTAGTTGTATTCTATGAAAATTTATACGTGTTGGAATAACAGATGAAATGATGAAATTGGTTATTACCATGAATGTCGTTAAAATGTGGGTATGAGGCACGACGGCTGAATGCTAAGCCTGAACACAGTGCAGATGAATTTATCCAAAGCGCTGGTTAAGTGTTAAATGATTGACGCTTATGTAATCGACCACTCAGCGATTATGTAACTGAAAATCATGAGAGAAAGTGAATGTTGAGGATTTTCTCTTTAAAATCTGTCGGTTAAAGGGCGTGGGTGTGGCTGATAAGCCGTTTTTGAAGAACATGCTCTGTTTGAGGAATAAGTCTGAAATTAATTCGAACATATAATGCGTAGTCGAAAGATTCTAAATGTTTTCCAAATTTTTTTTGCGAGTTCTTGTGCTCTTGGTTCATCTTTCTTATGTCAAATTTTGAAGAGAACCCGAAAAATGTGTTTTTTAACCTTGCCCGGTTAGTTCATACGTGGTACCGGAATTATTACCGGTTAAAAATCTAGTTTTTTTGATAATTATATTTTCCCTTTTAAATTCTGCTCCAGATTTTCTTTGTATAGTGACATGTCGAGTATAAAAATTACAAATTTTCCCGCTGAGCATCCTACATATCGTACATTTACATTTTGATTTTTTCCTGGTTGTTCATTGTTACTGAGCTATGCAAATAAATTTATAGTTTTATGTATGTTGCATTTGTTATTGATATTGTCCAGCTAGTTAAATTTTTATTTGTTTATTTTTGAGAAATATGAATTTGAAATTTAATTCGAAATTGAATTCGTGAAAATCTCGGCAATTTGAATTAATTTTGTAAGTAAATTCATAAAATAAAGGCTATTTCAAATAGCGATTTTACTTTTTTCATGAGTGCAAACATATTTTCTTACCGCTCTTTGGAAATTCATAAAAATTTATTCGTCATTTCTTGTCGACTTTTGTTATATGGAAGATCCTGCCTAGTGTCATTTTTATCTTGAGCGTCATCAATTTGATAAAGTGGCCAATCAAATCGCGGGATTCTTGAATTGAGTTGACAATCGGGTATTATGATTGGACACTAGCTCGAAGTGATGACGCTCAAGATAAAAATGACACTAGGCAGGATCTTCGATATTTTCTGCAAATCAATTTTATGCCATTTAAGTGGGTACTGGTCGCTGGTTTCATGAGGCCTCAGTGGCAATATAAATGCTTCAAAATGACCCGGGGTGATAACCAAGTAAACAACCGACCAAATAATAAAAAAAACTCAAAATTTTCTCTTTTCTTCTAAGTATTTTTTTCAAAAATAAATTCAAAAATAACGTTTGCTTTAATTTAACCACCAAAACTTCGAAATATCACCTTGACGTAGGCCAACTTTCTTATCAGTGTGTTTTGATAAATGCACCTGCTACAAGACATTTAAACAAACCATAAATGATCATCAGGAAAGTTTTTCATTGCAACTAAAATGAGAATGATTCTTAGTGAAATAAATTTCACTGAGGTACAAAATTTGTTACGCGCCGGTGATTTCCACCGGGGGAGAAATTACTTAAGGTTCCGCTGAGTTAACAGCTGATTGATTATAATCAAGTTAAAATGTTTAGCAATAAGTAGAACGGAAATTATTGCAGTGATTGATTATCACTACAAGTGTTTCAGTAGCTTTATTTTATGCCTACTTACAAAAAAAATCGAAGCACTTTTTTTTCGAAAATTTTCTCGTGGGTTCTTAAAAAATCATATTTCGAATTAACTGTAAAAATCGCAAAAAGTACTTGAGTTTCTTGCTTGTATTTGTATAAGCTAGCTCAGTAAAAAAAATGAATAAATTTTATAATTTTTCTTGTGAGGAGATAGTTTTTCTGACAAATAATTGCCAAAAAACGGTGGTTTTTTTCACGTTCTAGAAAAACAAGAGCAAATTAAGAGAAAACTGGTAAAGTTTATTTTTGGTCTACCACTTGGACAAGTTATGTCAAAAA
>SCLH01001474.1:0-10487 GCA_004367855.1 Oikopleura vanhoeffeni
AGTCAGTTCAAATTTTCAGTCTCACGAAATTAATTAAAACAACTAATATTAAGAAATAAATAATATATTATTAATGTCAAAAATTAAATTAATTTTTGTTAATATAAAATTAATTGTTTAAAATAAGACACAAGTCAGTTTCAGTCCCACAGTTTCTCACCTGTCTCGGTGGGAATCGATTAAGTTATTCCTTTAGAGTTCCTTAAAGATTACAATCTTCAAAACAGCAGATGTGTAAAAAAGCTTACAAATAGACATATCTTCAAATTAAAATGTGACATTTATGAATTTTTTTAATAATTTCATTATACATTTTATAGGCTATACATTTTCACCACTAAAGTCACTGTTTTAGGTGACATTATAATTTATTTGACGGCCCGCATTTCCGCGAAATAATTGTAAATACAAATTAAATCAAATTAAATTAACTAATCAATTAGTTTCTTTAAATTTCATTATTATGATTATACTTCAAGGATTTATTATACTAGTATAATTTTTTTAAATATATTTTTATCAAACATTACGTAAAAATTATTTCACGTCAAAGAAACAAAACGTGCGGTCAAATTAAAATGTGCAAATTGTATATTTGTTTCTTTTAATCTCATGATGAATTCAAGGATTTTCACTTATTTTAAATTTTCAAAATTTCACGTTTGGCAAAAAAAAATCCTACGCCTTTAAATGACCGGAAATAAAATTCTCTACAAACATCGATACCAATTTTTGAGTTTTGAAATTTCTTATTTCAAATCGTCTTATGTAAAATTTTCCAATTCCAATTTTTTTTCCAAATTCCAGAAAATCACCTTCTGATCGAATTTCCTTTGTGCTAATGTCAATAAAATTTCAAAAAAATAAAATTCAAACTCTCAGCCCTACTGCACCAATATCTCTACCGCACGAGAACATTTTCATCTTTCGAGAACATAGTCATCTTTCGTCGATATAATTAACTTGCCATAGACTTGAGGAGTCTAGACAGCTGTTACTATCGAAACTCTAATTTCTGTTTTTTTTTATTCCGAAAACTGAACGTTGAATTCCGAAAATTTATAATCATAATCAAGACGATATATTTCCAAAACGATGAAAAAGAACTTTTCTCATGGAGCTCCATGGAGTATGGAGATGAAAATACTACCACTTTGTTAAAAATTGTCCATATTTTCAGGAAAGGGATATGAACATAAAGTTTTGATCATTTTTTGCTTGATCATCAAGGCATGAGGGGTACCCCCCAAAAATAACGTGAACGAACTTGATACTGTGATTGTTTATTAAAGTTAAAAATTAATAATCCAAAAATGAAGGTTAAATTTATCTTCTTCATCTTGTATTTTATAAACTGAAGTCAAAATCTGAAAAATAAAAAAGGAGGTGTGCAAAGGTTTAAAAGAAACTCAGTTTTCTAAAGTTCATAAAATAAAAACTAAAGATGATTTTTTTAAAAGTGAATTTAACTCGTAGACTTTAGACATGAATCTGTACCCAGACTCGATTTTAGCCAACGCTCGCCACACTTTTAAATCGGTCATAATTAGCAAAGTTTCATTATCAAACATTCATTCTTTTTCAAATAGCTTAAAATAATATTCAGCCAATTTGCATAACAAATGAAATAACAAAAATAAAATTTTAAAACGAATTTAATGAGGATAGAAAACAAAAAAGTTGCAAAAATTACCTCCTGTTTACAGACAAAGTGCAATATAAGTAAATTAAACCTTAATTTATTTTGCAATCACCTCATATAAAACTTCAAAATGATTTTCTATCGCTCTGTCTAAAAATAATTATATGTTTTCTACAAAATTCTCTAGTATAATGACTCTTAATTATTTTGGAATAATTTCTCGTGAATGATAAACAAAGAAGAGAACACGCCTACGCAATGAACTGACACTTATGTAAGGACGCTTTTATTTAAACCGGAGGCCAATAAATGCAATAAAAGTCTTAGAAATTTGTGACGATTCTTTAAGGGGTCTTCCACGTGATTTGAGTACTTTTGAAAAAAGTCATTGTACAGTTAATTTAAAAAAGTACTCCAAATTACGTCAAAAAATCCAGGGTTCAACTTCAAAGCGTTTTTAAGAACTTTTTCTCATACACCAATGTCCGAAAAATCAGGTGACGAAAATAATTCAAAAATAAGGTTTGAAATATGTCAAAGAAAAATCCTAATTTCTCGAAAAATAGACCACGTGACGTTTTGGAAAATATTATTATGTTCAAAACTCTTAAATAGGTGTTTATTGGCCAAAAAATTTTCGGCGTAATTTTGATCACTATTGTTTTAACTTTCACCAAAACCTTATTTTCCTAATTTGAAGGTCACGTGATCGTTTTTTTGGACTTTGGTGTAATGAAAAAAAGTCTTAAAAACTTCTAAAGAACCTTTTTCACTTTTTTCAAATGTGATTTAAGCAATTTTGAAAATTTATATCAAATAAGATGATGTTTCTAGAGTTAATTATATTAAAAAAACACAATAAAACACGAAAATACTATATCCTTTGATATGTCACGGCCCTCAGGGTATAAATCCTAATATTGATGATACAAACAACGCCAAAGATATGAGCACCCAATCAAACCGTGGATAAGGAAAGGCCGATTTCATTGGTCAGATTTAGGAAATAATCATACCAATCAAATCCAAGATTCCGCATTTTTCAAATAGTTAGGATTTTTAACTCTGAGGGGTTGATCATATAATACACTTTAAAGTTGACTATGTCGACGAAAATGTTAAATATAGCTTGATATGTTTGCTTTATATCAATAAACAACCGGCAGCGTGTAGCTAGGCTCCAATCATCTAGAATTAGGTAGGAACGGCAATTTTTTCGGCTAAACATTGTTTTGATTATTTTCAAATTGCAGCACAAAAAATATCACGTTTTTTAAAAAGTTTTTGAAAAAGTTGTCAGCTCAAAAACGGGTTCTCATTTTTAAGCAGTAGTTGCCAATTTTTGAAGAATTGTTTCCCACTGATCGTGATATTTTTTCAAGGGCTCAAATTTAATCATAATAAACTCTCAGCCGCCCGTCAAGTGCTACAGCCCCCTATCGACTTTAAGGGGGTGGTGGTTGTGAATTTTGACATTTTAGAGGCTTCGTACGGCTAGACAGATACAGACTGGAAATTTTTGAAACATACATTAGGAAGATCTAGCTTTGATCTCGCGGCTCCATTTGACAGTTTAGTACCACTCTCACCGACCATCCGGTTAACCGTGGTTAAACACGAGTCCCTCAGCTTTTTTTAAAGAAACAAGGATCCTAGAGCTTATATCGGAAAGTTTTGAGATTTGGTGAGAATCCGGAAAATTGTCTGAATTTGAGTGAATCGGTTCTGTTTTTTTCGATTTTTGCCTAAGGGATCAGCAATCTGGTTGAATGTGCTGAAAAAGGGTGTTTTTCGACGTTTTGATAAAAGGCTTTTTCTGTTGAAATGCAAGAAACGTCATTTTCGGAATGTAACAAGCCCAAGGGTTGGTGGATATTGAATCGGTTGTACTTTTTTGAATTTCAGCCTGATTGGTTGTCAATCGACAAAAAATGCGCGAAATCGACAATTTTGAATATGAAAGTGAGAATTAGAAAATTTAAATGACACCAAAAAATTTCTTGGGTACGGTTTGCTGGAAACGGTATTAGCAACTATGGTCTGATTTTTAACACAGCGGATTCTAGAAAAAAATTAAAGTTTTTCATCAAAGTTATTTTTTGATCTCTAGCACCGTTTCTGTTCGAAATCAGACCATAGTTGCTAATATATTTTTTAGCAAACCGTACTCAAGGAATCTTTTGGTGGCATCTAAATTTTCTAGTTCTCACTTTCATATTCAAAATTGTCGATTTCGCGCACTTTTTTGTCGATTTACAGCCAATCAGTCGGAAATTCAAAAAATTACGACCGATTCGATGTTCACCACCCCTTGGGCTTGTTACATTCCGAAAATGACGTTTCTTGCATTTCCACAGAAAAAGACTTTTATCAAAACGTCGAAAAACACCCTTTTTCGACACATTCAACCAGATTGCTGACCCCTGAGGCAAAAATCGAAAAAAACAGAACCGATACACTAAAATTCAGACAATTTTCCGGATTCNCACCAAATCTCGAAACTTTCTGATATAAGCTCTAGGACCCTTGTTTCTTTGAAAAAAGCTGAGGGACTCGTGTTTAACCGCGGTTAACCAGATGGTTGGTGGCAGTGGTACTGAACTGTCTAATCGCGAGATCTAAGATAGATCTTTCTAATGTATATTTCAAAAATGTCCAGTCTGCATTTGTGTACCCGTACGAAGCCTCTGAAATCCCAAAAATCACTATCACCATGGTGTGGGTGTCGAAGCTATTTTTGGATAAACTAGCAAAGCTGATATCCCAAAAACTTTTGCATTTTGAAGAACAACTCGTCACGGTGATTTGTAATTTAACAGTAATCTGATACAATCCCACCTACGCCAACACCTACGCTTTTAAAAACGCCTCCTAAAAAATCACTCAATACGTATCTTCTCCTTCAATTTTCACCATTTTTAATNTTATTGTTATCACCGGAGAACACTTACCGTTTTCTCTATATAATCTCTTGTGGATATAATCATGAAACTTTCAAGATGGATCCAAAAAATAAGAGAATCTGTCAAAGAAATCTCAAAAAATCAAATCTGACTTTTTTGGGGGTGTCATATTACATCATTTCTATTTTTGACTGATTTGTGAAACCGATGAAGAATACTTGGCACGTGGACATATAAAAAAGTTATATTCTGATCTAAAATTGCAAAGTCATCGATATGTGCCAACTTCCAGCTATTTACACATGCGATTATTTAGGTATCTTAAAAAACGAACCATACTATTATTTGAAAATACGTTAAATTGATCGAGGAAAACCTAAAATTACTTACATCCAACTCTTTAGTTCGTTTGTTTCCCATAGATATCTTAGACTAAGCAAAAGATTATAATAAAGGGTGGCTTATTGACATATTTTTATAATATACATCAAAACTTCTGCATCAAACATCTTAGAAAAATAGTTCTGATTTTTTCTTCTTTCTCAGCGTGGTATAGTTATAAATAGCGTTGAACCGGCAAATTTGAATAGAAATCTTAATTCAAGTCTTGGTCAATAATTGTGTCATATAATTAGAATCAAAGAAACCTTCTTAACCGGTAGTTTATTCACAATCATCCCAAACGTCGAGAATAATATATTCACGTTTCAAGTCTTTCGAAAGTAGATTGATACAACTGAAAAAAATTTGTTTCTAATATAGTTAATTATTATTTTTAAAGCAAATCATATTAATTTTAAATCAATAACATTATTTTAAAATTTCTAAAAAATAGGTCCAGTTTGGCCCACATTTCTGCCCTTATTATTTAGTGTCGCACTGTAACTATCCTGACCTTACAAAAATGTAGCCCAATTTTGATTTTTTATTGGTTTTTGCGAAATTATAAAAAATCTAGATTCCAGGCTAAAGGTGTGGTGTCGCTGATTTCGAACCTTTTACGAAGCTATTTTTGGATAAACTGCAGAGCGGATATCCGCCAAAAACTTTTTGGCATCTCGAAGAACAACATCTTCACGGTGGATTTTGTGATTTAAAAGTAATTTGATGCAATCCCTTTCTCGCCGACACTACGCTTTTAAAAACCCTCCTAAAAATCACTCAATACGTTCTTCTCCTTCAATTTTCAACCATTTTTCCATTATTTTTTGTGTCAGCGCTCCAGAGAAGCCTCACACATAATATATTAGCGTCCTTTTCTCGGAATTTTGCTTTTGGTGGACAAAAACGCGAAAAAACAAAAAGAAAAATTTTTGAAATGCTCAGTTTGGGAGACTCAGTCAAAAGGTAATACTCCTCTACCAGTTTAGGAGATAGAGTTTTGGCTCATACTGCATCTGAAAGCACAAGACTTGTTTGACAATGCGTTAGAGAGTTTTTTTTTGAAATTTTGATTCGGCGTCTCTTGGGGGCCATGTCAACTTTTTATTTTGACTTTTGACAAAATTTTAGATTTTAAACCAAAAAAATTGAAAATTGACAAAATGCTTCAAAATAATTTTTTCCGTAAATTCAAACACTTTTAAGGATTTTGGTGCAATTTTAAACTCAGTAGCGTCAAAAAAAAACAGCGCACTTTCAATTTAAATCATAAATTAATCAACTTTTTTAGTTTTTCGGCTTTTATGGCCGTCAAAAGCAAAATTCCGAGAATAGGGCGCTAATTCATTATGCGTGAGGCTTCTCTCGAGCCTGACACAGAAAAATAATGAAAATGGTGAAAATTGAAGGAGGAAATACGTATTGAGTGATTTTTTAGAAAGCTTTTTAAAAGCGTAGGTGGGATTGTATCAGATTACTGTTAAATTAAAAATTACTGTGAAGAGTTGTTCTTCAAGATGCAAAAGTTTTTGGGATATCAGCTCTGCTAGTTTATCTAAAAATAGCTTCGTAAAAGGTCAAAATCAGCAACACCCACACCCTTAACCCTTGTGAGCATATAAAAAAAAGTTCCGCCAAGGCACCAGAGCCACAATTGTGGCTCTACTTTGAATGTTGTTCACAGAAAGCTTGAGGCAGTCGGAATTTTAATTTTGTCTGCATAAGGAAGTTGAAAGGTCATATTTTTGCATTCCACATTTCATATTCTAGAATTTTAATTTTGAGTTCTAGAAAAACTAGTGAGAACAGCAAGGTGTACCATATCACGTGATACACGGTCACAGTTGTCTCTTCAATTTGTATCTCTGTCGAAAACAATGCACAAGAATCTGGCCTACGTCATAGTTTTGTCCGCTTTGATTTATATCTCATAAATNAAAATCCTGATAAATCAACTCCCCGTAATGCCGGAACAAAACATTCTAAGAAAAATTCAATTATTTTCTTGAAACCGAATCTAAATTCTTTATAATGTATTTGAAACAAAAGATTCCTCGATCCAGTTTTTTGTCTTTTTTCGATGATTTTAGGTATGCTGGAGCCACAATTGTGGCTCTGTGCTCACAAGGGTTAAGGGGGTCGGTGCATTTTGACAGATTTGCACTTTTTCATTTTTTTTTATCTTCATGGGAAACTGTTTGCCACTTCAAAATTTTCGGATAAAAACTTTTTCGAACGAAAGTTGCTACTTTTGAGCTTACTTCGTATAATCTTATTTATTTCAGATCGATTATTTTCACTTTATAAATCGTCTTTTGAAAAAACACTCAAAAAACGCGCGTTTGCTATCGAAGGTGTCTAAAAGTTATTTAATTTCCTTATATACGATATCTACGTCAAAATCGAAAAATTTGAAAAAAGACAAAAAAAAACGAAATTTTAGCACATCGAAAGTAATATATTTTTTTTCGTGAGTTTAACGAAATTAATTTTAAACGGTGGATGGGTCGGCTTACCAATTTGGCAAGTTTCGGTGTAATAAAAAAATTTTAGTTCTGGATAAAAGAGGGCTTCGACGGATTTCTGCCAAATCATAGTTTCGTTGCAAAAATTATGATTCAGAGTATAAACAAGAGCGAAGAAACAAAACGAGGACATATTTGAGTTAAGTGAAAGGTGGCATCCTCAATATTTTCNGCTGGTGATTCCAGAAAAATAAGTTTGAAAATTTTTGAACAAGAAATGAGAAAAATTTTCTAAATATTTCCAATTATTTTTGACCAAAAATCACAAAACCATGTCATATGATTTTTCAAATAGCATATAAAAAATGTCGTCTCCTACGCGAAAAGTTAAAGTAGCCATTTTGAAGAGTGTTTTTTGTTAATTTGAAACAAATATTGAAAAAAAAAATTTGAAGAAAAAATAAGGCTTTTTTTCATAATGTTCGGAAATTTTTTCAAAAATTTCTTATAATTTGTTGAATTCGAAAAGTTTAAGTTGAAGTTAAAATTTTCTTAAAAAGCAATAATTCGAAAATTCTGTAGTTACAGAAGTTGCCTGGATTATGAAACATAACTTTGGTGGTATTTTGAGAAGAATACATAAACCCAGTAAACAGAACTTTATTGCGTTCAGCTCCTAGATTTCTGGAGCATTATACGTAGATACAATTTCCTTGAATTTTTTATCAAACTTCAGTGCTTGTTTAAAAAAATTGAAATTTTTGCTGAAAATAAAAGAAAAATTCTTTATTATGTGCTAGTAATTGCTGATTTTTGTACTTGAACTTTAAGTTTGGATGTTTTAGCCAGTATTTTCGGAAATATGAGTTTCAGGCCAAATTAGGTTGAGAAAACTTAGTCGATTTTTGATAAATTTTCCTAGATAAAAACAAAAATTAGTTTTCTGGTCATTTGTTCAATACAAAATATGAGAACTAAATCTCTATAATTAACCAGACACTTATATTTACTTTTACACACTTCATCAATGATGAATCATCATGTCATAAAAATATCAGGAAATTTTTCCTAATTTTCAAAAAATTTCAATTTTGAAGCTATTTGATACGTAATATGTATATCCCTTGGTCACACTTTTGTTACTTTCTCGTCCCTGATTAGCAAACGTAGTGTGTTTTTACGTAGTAGAGTCTCGAGAAAGTCACAAAAGTGTGATAAAGGGGATATATT
The DNA here is from genome assembly GCA_004367855.1 of Oikopleura vanhoeffeni. Lineage (NCBI taxonomy): Eukaryota > Metazoa > Chordata > Appendicularia > Copelata > Oikopleuridae > Oikopleura > Oikopleura vanhoeffeni. The sequence goes on from SCLH01001474.1 coordinate 8,622, forward strand.
TTCGCGGTTTATAGACACCCCAACAAATTGAAACATTTTTTTATTTTACCGTTTGACTAATAGAACTTTTATGTTGCTCTTTGAGGCTTCGGTTTTCCATTACCAACACAGTCATTCTATGCCCAATATCGTCTTCGTCTTCGTCTTCAAACTCTGATTGTAAGGTGAAAATCTTTTAATTATGATGAAATATTTGTTGCTTCAAATATAAAATTGTTTTATATTTTCAAATTGCTTCATACATATTTTTGTTATCATTTTTGATAATTACCAAAAAATGAATATTTTATTTTTCAAATCTCGAGCACGTAAAAAGTTTTTTACGAGTTTATTTAGATTTAATTCATTTTGATTGGTTGCATTATTCGAATATTTCAGAATAAAAAATAATCAAAAAAACGTAATGATTTATATTCAGCGATTTAGTAGATTGACCAATCGAATTACACGATTCTGAAAATAAGTTGACAACACGTTTTCTCTACAAAATAGGCTGAAATTTTAATTACACGACAATTTATTTCGTCGATTCAATTGGTTGATCGAATCCACCAATTATTGACAACACATTTTCTCACTCAATGGAAGATTTCAAACTCGAGGAAACCACTATTGAAGGAATTTGAGAGAAAATGAATTGTCAACTTTTTGAAAAATCGTGTGATTCTATTGCTCAATACTCGAATCGACGGAATATAAATTGCTGACGTCACAGTTATGATGGAGCATTCTCACTGTCACAAAAGTATTATCTCTCGAGATGACTTATAACGTCACGTAACTTACGTGCTTCAGAAACTTTTTTTGTATTTTCAGAAGAGTCATTCGTCATTACCAGCGGTCATTTTGTTTTGAGGTCACTTTGAGGTCTCTAAATAGCACTAAATTGCTAGGGAACGATAAGAAAGCATAAACTGAATAAAAAATAATAAAAAATTTCAAAAAAATTCGAAATTTTCATTTTTTTCTGAGTAATTTTCTCAGCAAAACATAAAAACCCAATTTTCGACCAGAAAATATCGAAAAGCTGTAAGCAGATTTTCTTCTCGGCATCATCTAAGCTTCAATTTGATGGTACTTTTATTTTCGAGTTTTCACTTCCGGTTATAATTTCTCCTTCTTTTCCCAAATTTATACTGCATTCTGAAATTTAACCTAGGAGGAGTACCTAGGAGGAGTACTTTGAAGAGCGAAAACCTTGAAATTAGGCGGTTCTATAAAATACTAGTCCGAAATTCAAAAATATAAAACCAAAATATTACGAGCATAAGTGTTTCCGTGGTTCATGTCAAGTTTGAGTAAAATCGTATGCGAGCTCTAGGAGGAGTAGAACTTTGAAATTTTGATTAGGTGTTCTAGAACTCGCTGCATGGTGGTCACCAGGGTCGGCCAAAAATTATTCTGATTAATTATTTTTGTAAATTGAGGAGCGATCTACCAAATGGCTATTCCCAAAATTTTCGAAGCAGTTTTGTATTCTCATAAAGTGGATTACAAAGGTACATTTTAACGACCGCTAATCCCTTAAATGATAATTTTTGGTATTACTGAAATTCACAAATTAGATAGATATATTCGCACCCTAGTCAGTAACAAATTCATAAAGATTTGGAACAGTTATGGCTTCTGCTATTCTTGTTTGAATTTCTACGATTTCTATTTCAAATTGAACTTCTAACTCTATCTGAATTGAATTGATTTCCACTCTTAACTCCTCAATTTGAGTTCTTTTTTGAATGATAATCAACTCGAGCTGAGAAATTCGGACCTTCAGAGGGTTTTACAAAACTTACAAAAAAATATTATTTCTTAACTCCCACAGTCTTTTTACGGTCACGCGTGACCGTGACCCGTTTAATCGCAATT
>SCLH01001474.1:10693-21006 GCA_004367855.1 Oikopleura vanhoeffeni
AAAGAAGAGAGATTAATTATTCTTGGTTTTCGAGATATTATCTATATGAGCATTTAGTAAAACATTTAATTTGATAAGCTTTTCGATTTTTTAATTATAATCATTTCAAATCAACGGTTTTTTCGAGTGAGAGAAAAAAAGAATCTTTCGCAGAATTGCAGTAGAAAGTTGGCAATAGTAGGGCCTCTCGAAAATTGTAATTAGTGCCTAGGCTATTCGACTTGGTCGATGGATCATTACGACGGTAATACAATACAAATCAAATTTGATTTTTTAAATTTAAGTTGTTGTTGAGTGTGGGTTTTAAGTTGGGTAGCATGAGGCCTTCAAATGCAGTTTCTCATAGCAATTTGGGAAGATTGGTTTGATAGAGCGTGAAATGATCATACAGGGTAGCCGGAGTTCAGTTGTGTTCGGATCAAACAACATCCATAAATCTATTCTAGTGAAAGATGGTAGTCCACGCAATCAAAAGAATGTGGTCAAATATATGTAGTTAATCGCATCTTCCATGTTCTTGAATACGGTTTTTCAAAGTGGTAAGTTTCGACGCTGAAAGTCTTTTCACATCAATAAACGTACCGCGGGTTGTTGATTATATTATAAATAAAATTTATGAAAACCCAGAGCAATATTTTGGAGACAGTGTAGAACACATTTACCCTCCAAAAATAGTCTTCAAAGAATTTATGCTGGGGGTCCTTCTCGAATTTAGCGCTTTTTGGGCACATAGTGGCTTTTATCGCCAAAAAGAAGGGCTCAGCATGGGATCTAAAATAAGCCCAGCTTTTAGTAATATATTTTTACATATGATGGAATCAATTATTATTAAGAGTTTTTTGGATCAAAATATACTATTATTTTATTGTCGATACGTAGACGATTGTCTGTTGCTTGTCAGAAAAAGGTACAAACATATTATTTTACAAAAAATAAATACATTTGACCCATATCTAAAATTCACAGAAGAAATTATGTCAGATAATGAACTAGTATACTTATACACCAAAATAATTTTAAATAATGGTAAACTGGAATTTGAACAATACCGAAAAACCACGATCTATTCAACTAATGTAATGAATTATAAACAAGCGGTAGCCCCCTTACAGTATAAAAATTCTACTTTAAATGGTGAAATCTATAGGGCTAAAAACTGTTCAAGTAATGAAGTAAACCTAGAATCTGCCCTTGAAAACTCAGAAAAAGTGTTTTTAAATAACCAATACCCAAAATATTTAATCAGAAATAAGATTATGGAAATTAAAAATCGAAACTTTGGCCCTAACCCTAATAAAGCTATAAGAGAGGCCGATGAAAATAATCCTGATCTTAAATATTTTTACCTTAGCCTCCCTTATACATCATTTCGCTGTAGCCGAATAGCAACTAACCTAAAAGCATAATTCCATCTCTAAAATATACATTCCTCTGAATTACATAGACTTCTCCTGAAGTTGTTTCAAAACCGTTTCACATTTGGATATATAAATAATTTTATCCTCATATACTTATATAATCCAACAAAAAACCACTTCCTACCATACCCCTTATACATTATCGGTGTATTTATTTACATGTTATATGCTGGAATAACGTATAATATCTGCCATATCAATCCTAGACTTTGAAACAATACTCGTGATGTCGAGAACATGGATAGAATGCTGATACACACATATATTTGACAACATTCTTGAATGCGTGAAGATCCATCTTCTCACTAGAAAGCTAGATATGGAATGTTGTGGATCCGATACACAAACCTGAACTCACGGCTAAGCACTCCGTATGATTCATTTCACATCTATCACCAATACTTTCCAAATTGAGATGACGAAGAACGAGCATTTGAAGCCTCATAGAAAAACCCAACTTAAACCCACACTCAACAAACAACTACTTAAAATTTAAAAAAATTCTAATTTGATTGTAGTTGTATTACCGTGTAATGATCCCTATACGAACAATCGAATGTTAGGCCACTATTTACCCAATTTTCGAGGCTACTATTGCCAAACTTTTACTTGCAATTCTGCGAAGATGTCTTATTCTCTCACTCGAAAAAAACCGTGATTTGAATATGATTATAATAAATCGAAAGCTTACAATAAATGATGTTTACTAGACAGTACTAATTCACCATAGTTGCTAAATTTATTAGACAATCGACCTCTTCCGATTCTTTTGGGTACTACAAGCTTCTACGATGAATTGAAATTATGCCTTAACCTTGTCAATAAAGAATAGTTCTTTTTAAATTTTTAAGGAGCTATTTTGTAAAAATTTAATCAAAACATGCAATTTTTGCAGTTTCAGCACCCAAATTGGTGCCGGTTTTGATATCTGCAATTTTAAAAATGCAAATTTAGTCCTCAATGTCTTATCAATTATGCCCTTAAATTGTGTTTGAATCGTGCTAAAAAGAGAGATTTTTATTTTGCTTATTCACCATGATGGCCTTTAATTTACTTTTTCTCACATTTTGTTTGATTACTGATTTGTTGGGAAATATCAAGAATTTTACAATAGTGGAGTCTAAGCTGAAAAATAATAATGTTTGATAATTGAAACGAAGGTTATACGCTTAATTTAAACACCACGGTCACGCGTGACCGTAAAAAGACTGTGAGTCCAGAAGTTGTTTCGGATTGTAGGAGTTAAGAATAACTAAAGTAAGTGGGTAACGGCAAAATTTTTTTGCTAAAATTTTTATAAATTATATTTAAATTGTAGCCCTTGAAAAAATATCACGTTCAGTACAAAACAAATTATGAAAGTTGTCGGCTACTGGTTAAAGATGAAAAACCGTTTTTGAAATTGCATATATGTTTACGCTTGAGATTTTTGATTTTTTCGTAAACAAATTCAAGAAAAATTTAAAGCAAAGACAATTCGAAAAAAGTTTTTCATTTTCAAGCAGTAGCTGACAACTTTAAAAAAAAATTGTACAGAACGTTATAATTTTGCAAGGGCTACAATTTAAAGATAATTTTTTTCGTTCTTACCTTATGCTATGAATCATAGCCTATGATCCAACTGAAAATTGTATGATATTCAAAGTATAAGATTTTCAAAAAAAATTTTTCATTTTTTTTAAATTGGCTAAAATTTTTCCTTAAAAAAATGGGAAAAATTACGAAATTTTCACACGCCATTTGTTACGCGGAGCTCAATTTGGCCTTCAATTATCCTGAAAATGGCTTGAACTAGCACAGAGACCTTTTACATAGAAAAAATGGTGCATAAAAAAAATTCAATGACCACTTCCGGTTTTAGCCGTCCTATCTAGGACCGGCATCTATTTGGTTCATTTTATGACACCAGGGAGCTAAAATTTTCAAAAAGTCATAAGCAAGTTTTTTGCTCCAATTAACAAGGAAACCGATGGCGTACTGAAAATTCTCAGTTTTGACATTTTTTCTGAGTCGAATCGTCCTGTGACGCCCTAATAAGATCAAGGAAAAATGTGTTTGAAATAATCAACAAATGTAGTACATTCCTCGCTCCCTAACTGGTACAAATACCGACCCAAAACGTGCTCATCCCTATACTTTGCTTAGAAAGCTTGTATGGTGATTAAAATTGCTTTATTTTGTAGCTAAATGTGGATTCACATGGAAAGGTTTTGTGTATGAAACAAATGAAATACAGCTAGCAATTTTATATCATTTTTTGTGAAAAAAAATTTCTCATTGAAGTTTGTTTTGTTTTTGAATCTAGAATTTTAAAATCAAAAAAGTTTTCAACTTGTACCCTTTTTGATATCTCAAAACCATAAAAATTCTAGAAAATCTTTGAAAGCATATATATAAAAAGGTGCATTTTTAAGCAATTTTTCAATTATCCCTTTTGGGGCTTTCATAAATACATAAATGTATAAGCAGGAGTTCGAAAACATCTCTAAAAATGTGGATCAGTTAGGGACACATTGACGTTCTCAAAAACATTGTACCAGTTAGGGAGCGAGGACTGTAATTTTTTTTATTATGAGGCGTCATGACGGTACCGGATTGTGTACCAGTTCAAAAAAAAAAATGCGTTTTTGGTAATCCAAATTTTTAGCTAAACTTCAAAAACAAATTTTTTGGTGAAATTGTTTTGTCCGATTTCTATACTAATTGGCATTTCAAATTTGAAATCATTATTATGTCAAATCTAGATCTACTCATCAAATTGATAACCTTTAGTGCATAAAGGATATATTTCGCACGCCCAACATGGTCGGCCCCGTCGGATACACTCTTGAAAAATAAAAAAAATTCTATCAGTACAAAATTTTTAGGAATTTTCAATTACAGTCATCGCTCCCTAACTGGAACACAGCGCCCTGACTGGAACAGTTTTTTGGGGTCGGTCAATGTGTCCTTAACTGGAACAGTAAAAAAGGGTACTTTTTGAAGTTATGGATATATTTTTGAAATGCCCCAAAAAGCATAATTGCAGAAAAAACGAACTTTTTGTTTGTTCTCAAGAATTGCTCCCAATTATTATGGCGTTTGAAACATATTAAAGAGAAATATGAGATGAGAATCGTTTTGATAATTACATTTTTAAATTCTAGATGGCACTAGATTATATTTCAGAAACGACGTGATAAAAATATCATTGATTACTCATATTAGCATATAATGAGCGCTAAAAAACTACCGAAATATTCTTGGTTAAATTTTTAAGAAAACAGCAGATAAAACAGTTTATGAGAGAAAATCCTTAACATCCCGCCGAATTTGCCGAAAGGTTTTTGAAGAAAATTCACAATTTTGACGCATTAAAAACTGGTTTGAGCGGTTTAGAAATTCGAAACAAGAAAAAAACAAAGCAAACTTTAATAACAAGTTTTTTTTAAATGATACAAAACTGCTGGCTGTATTTGATTTGTGTTACATAAATTATGTTATGAACATAACTTTTTTCATTTACTTTCGAATTTTAATCTGCAATTTTAATCTGCAATGTAGCTTTCAGAAAGCTACTTTCTATGCAAAAGTATAGGGGTGCGCCCTAACTGGAACGCCCTAGTGTTCCAGTTAGGGAGCGATGACTGTATTTAATATTCTAAAATTATGCGAAATTGAGGCCAGATTTACCAAATTGCTTTTCGAACTAACTAAAAAAAAAAAAAGAAGAGAGATTAATTATTCTTGGTTTTCGAGATATTATCTATATGAGCATTTAGTAAAACATTTAATTTGATAAGCTTTTCGATTTTTTAATTATAATCATTTCAAATCAACGGTTTTTTCGAGTGAGAGAAAAAAAGAATCTTTCGCAGAATTGCAGTAGAAAGTTGGCAATAGTAGGGCCTCTCGAAAATTGTAATTAGTGCCTAGGCTATTCGACTTGGTCGATGGATCATTACGACGGTAATACAATACAAATCAAATTTGATTTTTTAAATTTAAGTTGTTGTTGAGTGTGGGTTTTAAGTTGGGTAGCATGAGGCCTTCAAATGCAGTTTCTCATAGCAATTTGGGAAGATTGGTTTGATAGAGCGTGAAATGATCATACAGGGTAGCCGGAGTTCAGTTGTGTTCGGATCAAACAACATCCATAAATCTATTCTAGTGAAAGATGGTAGTCCACGCAATCAAAAGAATGTGGTCAAATATATGTAGTTACGCATCTTCCATGTTCTTGAATAACGGGTTTCAAATGGTGAAGTTTCGAACGCGAAAGTCTTTTCACATCATATAAAACGTACCGCGGGGTTGTTGAAATTATAATTATAAATAAAATTTATGAAACCCAGAGCAAATATTTTGGGAGACAGTGTAGAACACATTTACCCTCCAAAAATAGTCTCAAAGAATTAATGCCTGGGGTCCTGTCTCGAATTTAGCGCTTTTGGGCACAATAGTGCTTTTATCGCCAAAAAAGAAGGGCTCAGCATGGGAATCTAAAAATAACCCAGCTCTTAGTAATAATATTTTACATATGATGGAATCAATTAATTATTAAGTATTTTTGATCAAAAATATACTATTAAGTTTATTGTCGATACGTAGACCGATTGTCTGTTGCTTGTCAAAAAAGGGCAACAAATTTATTTTACAAAATAATACATTTGACCCAATCTAAAAGCACAAAGAAATTATGTCAGACTAATGAACTAAGTATACTATACACCAAAATATTTTATAAGTAAACTGAATTGAACAATACCGGAAAAACCACGATCCATTTCAACTAATTAATTGAAATTATAAACCAGCGGTAGCCCCTTACAAGTATAAAAATTGCTACTAAATGGTGAAACTATAGGCAAAAACACTGTTCAAGGTAAGGAAGTAAACCTAGAATCTGCCCTTGAAAACCAGAAAAAAGTGTTGTTAAAATAACCAATACCTCAATAATATTTAATGAAATATAGATTAAGGAAATTTAAAATATCGAACTTTGCCCAAATCTCCTAATAAAGTCTATAGGAGGCCTGATGAAAATATAATCCTTGATGTCTTAAGATATTTTTTTTATTTTCTTAGCCTCCCTATAAATCATTGTCGCTGTAGCCGAATAGTCATAACTAACCTAAAAGCATAATTCCATCTCTAAAATATACATTCCTCTGAATTACATAGACTTCTCCTGAAGTTGTTTCAAAACCGTTTCACATTTGGATATATAAATAATTTTATCCTCATATACTTATATAATCCAACAAAAAACCACTTCTCCCACCTCCTTATTACATTTTTATCCGGTGTTATATTTACTATGTGTTATTGCCTGGAATACGTTATAATTCTGCCATACAATCCTGACTTTGAAAAATACTGCGTGTATTCGAAGAACATGGATAGAATGCGGATAATCACAATTATTTACAACATCTTGAATGCGTGACATGATCCATCTTTCACAGAAAGCTAGATATGGAATGTTGTGGATCTCGATACACAACTGAATCCGGCTACACTCGTATGACATTATCAGCTCTACCAATTTCCAAATGAGATGACGAGACTGAATTTGAAGCCTCATGAAACCCAACTTAAACCCACTATCTCAAACAAACAATCTCTTAAAATTTAAAAAAATTCTAATTTTGATTGTAGTTGTATTTACCCGTGTAATGATCCCTATATCGAACAATCGAATATGTTAGGCCACTACTTTACCCAATTTTCGAGCGGCTTCTATTGGCCAAACTTTTACTTGCAATTCTGCGAAAGATTTTCTTATTCTCTCACTTTCGATAAAAAACCGTGATTGGAATAGATTATTATATAAATCGAAAGCTGTATCAGATAAAGATTTTACTAGCAGTTACATAATTCACCATAGTTCTAAATATTTATTAACAATCTGACTCTCTTCCGATTCTTTGTGGGTACTACAGCTCCTAACGATGAATTAGAAATTTGCCTAACCCTTGTATAAAGATAGTTCTTTTAAATTTTCTAGGAGCTATTTGGAAAAATTTTAATCAAAAACATGCAATTTTTGCAAGTTTCAGCACCCAACATGGTTGCCGTTTTGATACTTGCAATTTTTAAAGAATGGCAAATTAGTCCATCAATTCTTATTCAATTATGCCTTAAATTGTGTTTGATCATCTGACCTAAAAAGAGAGATTTTTATATTGCTATTTCACCATTGTGAATGCCTTTTAAATACTTTTTTTCTCAATTTTTTTGATACGATTGTGGGAAATATCAAGAATTTACAATAGTGAGTCTAACTGCTGAAAATAGATAATGTTTGATAATATGAAACGAAGGTTATAGCTTATTAAACACCACGTAGCACGCGTGACCGTATAAAAGACTGTTGAGTCATGAAGTTGGTCGATTTGTAGGAGTTAATGAATATAAAAAGTGGGTATCGGCAAAATTTTTTTTGTCTAAAATTTTTAAGTTAATAATTATATTTAATTGTAGCCTCTTGAAAAAAATCACGTTCTTAGTACCAATAAACAAATTATGAAAAGTTGTCGGCACTGGTTAAAGATGAAAACCGTTTGTAAATTGTATATATGTTTTATCGCTTGAGATTTTGATTTTTCCGTAAACAATATTCAAGAAATATTAAAGCAAAGACAATTCGAAAAAGTTTTCATTTTTCAAGCAGTAGCTGACAACTTAAAAAAAAAATGTAGCAGAACGTTTATAATTTTGCACGGGCTACAATTTAAAGATAATTTTTCGTTCTTACCTATGCTATGAATCAATAGCCTATGATCCAACTGAAATTGTATGATATTGCAAAGTATAAGATTTTCAAAAAAATATTTTCATTTTTTTTATAATTGGCTAAAATTTCCTTAAAAAATGGAAAAATTACGAAATTTTCACACGCCATTTGTTTACGCGGAGCTCAATTTGGCCTCATTTCCTGAAAATTGGCTATGAACTAGCACAGATGACCTTTACATAGAAAATTAATGGTGCATTAAAAAAAATTCAATGACCACTTCCGGTTTTACTGTCTATCTAGGGACCGGCACTATTTTGGTTCATTTTATACACCTTAGTGGAGCTAAAATTTCAAAAAGTCATAAGCAAGTTTTTTTGCTCCAAATTAAACCAAGAACACGATAGGCGTACTGAAAATTCTCAGTTTTGAACATTTTTTCTGAGCGAGAATTCGTCCCTGTTGACGCTCTAATATAAGATCTAAGGAAAAAATGTTTTGAAAATAATCAACAAATGTAGTACATTCCTTCGCTCCCATAACTGGTAACATAATACCGACCCAAAACGTGCTCATCCTCATATTTTTGCTTAGAGCTTGTATGGTGATTAAATTGCTTTATTTTTGTAGTAAATTGTGGATTTCACATGGAAAGGTTTTGTGTAATGAAACAAATGAAATACAGCTAGCAATTTATATCATTTTTTGTTAAAAAAATTTCAATTGAAGTTTTTTTTGTTTTTGTAATCTAGATATTTAAAATTCAAAAAAAGTTTCACTTGTATCCCTTTTTGATATTCTCAAATAACCATAAAGAATTCCTGAAAAATTCCTTGAAAACATATATAGTAAAAAGGGTGCATTTTTAAAAGCATATTTTCAATTATCCCTTTGGGGCTTCATAAATACATAAATGATATAGGCAGGAGTTCGAAAACATCTCTAAAATAGTTTGGATCATTAGGGACACATTGACGTTCTCAAAAACATTGTACCAGTTAGGGAGCGAGGACTGTAATTTTTTATTATGAGGCGTCATGACGGTACCGGATTGTGTACCAGTTCAAAAAAATTGGTTTTTTGGTATTCCAAATTTGTTAGCTAAATTCTCAAAACAAATTTTTGGTAAATTGTTTTGTCCGATTTCTATACTAATTGGCATTTCAAATTGAAATCATTTATATGCAAATTCTAGATCTACTCATCAAATTGATAACCTTTAGTGCATAAAGGATATATTTCGCTACGCCCAACATGGTCGGCCCCGTCGGATAACCTCTCTTGAAAAAAAAAAAAATCTATCACTTTGACAAAATTATTTTTAGGAATTTTTCATTACAGTCATCGCTCCCTAACTGGAACACAGCCCCTGATGGAACAGTTTTTGGGGTCGGTCAATGTGTCCTAACTGGAACAGTAAAAAAGGGTACTTTTTGAAGTATGGATATATTTGTTGAAAGGCCCCAAAAAGTCATAATTTGCAGAAAAAACGAACTTTTGTTTGCTTTAAGAATTGCTCCCAATTATTATGCGTTTTGAAACATATTAAAGAGAAATATTAGATTGAGAATCGTTTTGATAATTACATTTTTAGAATTCTAGATGGCACTAGATTATTACTGTCAGTAAACGACGTGATAATGAAATTATCATGGATTACTCAATTAAGCATATAATGAGCGCTAAAAACTACCGGAAATATTCTTTGGTTAAATTTTTAAGAAACAGCAGATAAACAGTTTATGAGAGAAAATCCTAACACTCCCGCCGAATTTGCCGAAGGTTTTGAAGAAAATTCACAATTTTGACGCATTAAAAACTGGTTTGAGCGGTTCAGAAATTCGAAACAAGAAAAAAACAAAGCAAACTTTAATAACAATTTTTTTTAAATGATACAAAACTGCTGGCTGTATTTGATTTGTGTTACATAAATTAGTTATGAACAAAACTTTTTTCATTTACTTCGAATTTTAACTGCAATTTTAATCTCAATGTACTTTCATGAAAGCTACTTTCTAGCAAAAGTATAGGTGCGCCTAACTGGAACGCCCTAAGTGTTCCAGTTAGGGAGCGATGACTGTATTTAATATCTAAAATTATGCGAAATGAGGCAGATTTACTCAAATTGCCTTTTCGAACTAACTTTCACAACTGTAATTATTATTGTTATTTTCACT